>OZ025252.1:18825147-18847647 GCA_964019135.1 Arenicola marina | reverse complement strand
ATGAATACGAAGGGAGAGGTGGGGGGGGGGCGGGGGCGGGGGGGCAGCACCCCTGACCTACATATAGCACCACTTTCTACGCGGTGATTTTGGACTGGATATGTGGGTGTGCCGCCTAAAGCACAAACAACAATTTACTTAACGGAAACACGCCTCGAGGTCGTCAGGTGGCGCTTTCTCCGCAGTGTTGTTCAGTTTCCGCGTTTAGCCGAAACGAAAGCCCCGTGTGCACTTTAGGTCAAAATTCAATCTGGTCCCAGGGATGGGGAGAGGGAGGGAGAGGGTGGGGGGGGGGGGGGGTGTTGATGATTTCGTGGAACGCCCCATGGTGGCTCGTTCCTGCTGCTAACTCTTAACTCCGCCCTGAATTTAATGAGAACCGTTTTTTTTGTTGGGCCTCCCACAACTGTAAAAATAAACTAGGCTGGCATACCGCGGTGTCAAATGCCCAGGGACGCATGTAAAGGCGAGCCCGAGCGGTCAGGGCGATAATAGGGGAGGTTAGTAGGGGAGTATGGCGTGCTAGTCCGGGAAGATGTGCACTGAGTGACCCGGAAAGAGGAGCCGACTGATTCCCAGGATCAGGATTCGTCAGGAGTTCAGGATCACCTCCGGGATGATGGCTGATGGCTGTATTTTGTGGAGGCGGAGAGGAAACCTGATGAGATTCTGTTACTTGAAGGCCGACCTGGATCTGTTTGTTAGAGGTCGACCTGGATCTGTTTGTGTGAGGGCGACCTGGATCTGTTTGTTGGAGGCCGACCTGGATCTGTTTGTTGGAGGCCGACCTGGATCTGTTTGTGTGAAGCCGACCTGGATATGTTTGTGTGAGGTCGACCTGGATCTGTTTGTTGGAGGCCGACCTGGATCTGTTTGTTGGAGGTCGACCTGGATCTGTTTGTTGGAGGTCGACCTGGATCTGTTTGTTGGAGGTCGACCTGGATCTGTTTTGTAGGAGGTCGAGCTGGATCTGTTTGTGAGGTCGACCTGGATCTGTTTGTTGGAGGCCGACCTGGATCTGTTTGTGTGAGGTCGACCTGGATCTGTTTGTGAGGTCGACCTGGATCTGTTTGTTGGAGGCCGACCTGGATCTGTTTGTTGGAGGTCGACCTGGATCTGTTTTGTTGGAGGTCGACCTGGATCTGTTTGTTGGAGGTCGACCTGGATCTGTTTGTTGGAGGTCGACCTGGATCTGTTTGTTGGAGGTCGACCTGGATCTGTTTGTTGGAGGTCGACCTAGATCTGTTTGTTGGAGGTCGACCTGGATCTGTTTGTTGGAGGTCGACCTGGATCTGTTTGTTGGAGGTCGACCTGGATCTGTTTGTTGGAGGTCGAGCTGGATCTGTTTGTGAGGTCAACCGGGATCTGTTTGTTGGAGGCCGACCTGGATCTGTTTTGTGTGAGGTCGACCTGGATCTGTTTGTGAGGTCGACCTGGATCTGTTTGTTGGAGGCCGACCTGGATCTGTTTGTTGGAGGTCGACCTGGATCTGTTTGTTGGAGGTCGACCTGGATCTGTTTGTTGGAGGTCGACCTGGATCTGTTTGTTGGAGGTCGACCTGGATCTGTTTGTTGGAGGTCGACCTGGATCTGTTTGTTGGAGGTCGACCTAGATCTGTTTAACCGGATTAGCTGTCCTCCGTTTTAAAATATGTCCCTCCCGCACACTCCCTTTCTTTCATTCAATGACCCCCTCTCCTTCTCTCTTCCCCCTTGTCTTTCACTTTCTCTCTCCGCCATGTTTTTCCTTTCTCTCGCTTTCTTTCCGTGTCTGTCTCTCAGCGTGGGGGCCGCCAGCCTGATGCAGATCAGGATCAACCCGGAGGTACGACCATGTGCCAGCATGGCTGTAATCCGTATACATCCTCTTCACAGCGGGTCGATCTTCAGAGAGGATAGGGGCGGACTTTGGGGGTCGGGGTGGGGTGGGGGCTCCCTGGTCCCTTGATCAGAGTCACACGCACACCGACCCCCAGGAACAGTCAGGGAGTGTGTATACATGTATATATGTATATATATATATATGCAAGGAGATAATCTGAGACAAGCTGACCATTTGTTTTCAAACCGGAGTGCTACCGTAATCCGAAGGTGGCTGAAACCCACGACTGCACACCATCAGGTTGACCGCGCTATAAATGATTTTCAACATTTTAATGTGAAGGGGGCGGGGGGGTGGGGGGGGGTACTCTCATCTCATCAATGACCTTCACCGAATTATGGTAAGGCGAAGGTCAAAGCGCAAGGACAGATAGAGCACGCACGCTAGTGTGTGGGGACAGCGGGCGGCATATAGTAAGAATAAATATAGATGTATGGATATATTACCTATACATCGGTAGATAAAGGGGTCGATTGATTGATACGCGGAGGCGCTATGGGCAGAGAGGCAGTCGGAGCGGCAGTCCCGACACTGCCCGGCTGCAGCCATAGGGTGCAGGGAGCACGTGTTATTATTATAGGGCCACCTGTTGCCGAAACCCTGGTCAGCTAGGCATGGTGTGGGGAGGTGGCGGGTGTGTGTGGGGGGTGGGGGTGTGGGAGGGGTGCGGAGAGGGTGAATGGGTGGAAGGGATGAATGTGATGGGGGGTGGAGGGGAGGGGTGCGGAGAGGGTGATGGGTGGAGGGGGATGAATGTGATGGGGGTGGAGGGGAGGGGTTGTGTGGAGTGGAGTAGCCAGGAGCTGGAGGTTTGAGGGGGGAGGGTGGGGGGGGGGGGGGGGGTAAGAGTGGAGTTTTGCTCGGTGAGCGGGGGGGAGGGGGGGGTAGGAATCGAGATTGGTTTTGTTGGGGAGGGGGGAAATTTTAGTTTAGTGGGGGGGTCGGGTCGAAGGGGAAGGTGGCTTGGGTGCTGGGCGGCGCTAGTGGAGGTGAGGTTGCCAACGGGGCTGAGTTGCAACGGGGGTTGCAATGGGGGTATTGCATTAGGGGGGTTGCAATGGGGGTATTGCATTAGGGGGGTTGCAATGGGGGTATTGCATTAGGGGGGTTGCACTGGGGCGGGAGAGGGTGAGAGCTGACATGAGAGAAAGCGGTCCAACATATCTCCTTACCATCGATACAGCGCAGTTCGGGGCAGCAGGACCCTGGTTGCTCGGTGGCCGGGCGGACGAGCCTCGCCTGCTGGCCCGCCGGGCACTGGGGCCAGGGACACCTCTCCTCCCCCCTCGCCTCCGCCTCCTCGTCCCGCCGGCAGCGACACCTGCAACAACACCCAACGTCGTCCATTGTGACGTCACATCCGTCTGCGCATGCGCTATGCGTACTAGTCTACGAAAACATATATATACGGCAGAGATAGTGTTATGTAGGTGGACAAATCATGCACGTTAACATATGTCGTTGGAGACTTGGCAGGATAGCCCACCACCGGGTCTGACCTCACCATACATTTTTCGTAAAACGCATTTACTGATCGTATGCACTGTATTGTAGGTTATTACACCCCCCCCCGCCCCCCCCCCTGCTCCCACTTCAGTCGCTGACCCCACACCGCTCGCCCACCTCCCTCCAAAACTTGTTAAATTTCTGCTTGTATATGGCTGGATGTGCATGAATCTTGTTACAAATGTTTTCAAACATATCACCAAAACCTGCCGCTGTGAAGCATGCGACCTATCTGTGATCGCATTCTTTACAAAACAAAATTAAACAAAATCCGCCTCGCACGTCGCTTGGAAAAGTTATGCGCTGACCAGAAACACAAAATTTATTGCGAGAGGCCTTGCGCCTCTTTCAGTCCGTAGTACGAGGAAAAGCGGGAGATGTTGTAAGCAAAAGAAATAATGTCAAAAAACCTCATGGTGAGTTGTGATAGGACCTCGTGACCAATGTGCCACCACTGTACGTGGCTCTCACATCACAAGGGACAGTGTCGCTGTGTTGTCGCTTTTTGCATTGAAGAAATATGTCCTCTCACATTTGTTGACATCGTAAAACTGAAGCGGGTGGTGTGTTAACACGACAATCATCTCTCTCACTCTGTCACCCTCTCTTCTCTCCCCCCCCACCCCCCCCACACACGCCTCTCTCTCTATCGCAGGGTTTGCACAGCTGGCATACGACAGTAAATTGTAAACATTTTTAGATAAAACGTCGTTGCTCGAATAAAACCAACACATGCTCGCATGGCGAAAAATTCATCGGGCCATGAAATTATAAACGGCCCTCAGACACGCATCTAGTGGGGAGTTTTACCATTAAATAGCAAATACATCACAGATACTAATTGGAATCCGATTGCAGCGCAGTTACTCTTCACTGAAAAAAACAGGTTAAAAATATTATTATCCGCCCAACACTTGGCCACGTGTACAGGCCACAGAAGAGTTCATAACATTTAAAGTTGTCTGATAAATGAATTAAAAAACCATGAGCTGAAACTGATACAGCAGTCCGTCATAAAGAGAGTAGGCCTACCAGTGATATGGACCAAAGGAGTTTCCACATCAGAGGCAATAAGGAGCCCGTTGGTAAGTACCGGAGCCAGAGGGGTTAGTGTCAAAAACCTTTCGGCGACACCGCCGCCACCACTCCAGGTTAGTTTTGCATCCCTTTGTTGTACGTCACGTGATAACGTGGAGCGAGCGCCCTCTAGCGGCGGTAAAGAGATAGGACCCACCTATTTATCTACCCATCCAGTCGGGCCGGGAAACAGGCGGTGGGGAGGCAGCACTGGGACGACCCTAGACTTTTAAAGTCTTAAAGACATGGTCTATACTATACTTACTATATAGGCACATAGCAGAACATCAAATAAGTAATAGGTTTTAAGTTTTCGTTTTGGTTATCGGTACAGAACCCCCCCCCCCTTCCCTACCCCCTCCCCTCTTCCCTTTCCCGTCCCTTGCACCACAGACCCTCCCTCCCACCCAGACCTTTCTATGCTTCATCTTCCCGCCAAAAGTTGAAAGCCCTCCAGCCCCCCCCCCCTCCCCCTCCCCGCCCTACATGTCCCGACAACAATAGCCATGGGAAGGAACCCTTACATTCTCGACTCGGGAGGAGTAAACAAGGTCAGAAAGCATAAATAAACAGCACTCGAGAGAAAGCGCGAAACTCGGCGATGATTTCCGTAAACTCGTCTTTCGGTGGAAAATAAATTCTGTCCGTACACTTAGCACGACACTTGGCGGGTCATTGCTTTAAGCACAGCTCGAGTTATAGAGGGGGAGGACGCGGGGAGGGGGTTCGTACAGAGGTTGTCAAACATGCGATATTATGGGGTTGTAACGAGGGCCTATGAATACTTAGCTTACACTGGATAGTATATCACAGGAAATAAAGTCCCCCCCCCCCACCCCCTCCGAAAATAAAACATATCTTTCTCGCTCCCTATTTTATTTCCCTCGTCGTGCCTCAGATCTACGCCTACTTTTTCCCAGCACGGGTAACGTTGTTATGAGGTAACAGCGCTGACGAAACACAAAAACGCCCTGATCAACGGAATTTGTTTCTTCGAGTTCACGTCAGAAACAACCATAAAGTATGAGTTGAGCCACTACAAAAAGCCCTCATTACCCTGCCCCCCCAAAAACATCGGTCCTATCCGTCTTCGATCAATTTCTCCTTTTTTTCGTCGGTATTTCCTCCCTATTTTCCCGTTCATTTCGCGAGACATATCAGAAAACGAGGCGCCGAGAAAGCCATCCATCACGTGATCCGCCTTTCATCCGCGGGTTCAGTATGGGGCGCCGTTGCGATAACAAAAAAGCCATTGCGATGAGAGAAAGGTCGATAGACCACTAGATTACATCAAGCAATTATTAGTATCTGTTGCTACGCCACTTGGCACGGAAGTAGCTCCGTGCGCACGAGTATCAGCCGGTAATAGTTGTCCGCTGTCGGTTTTCCTTTGAGGCGCGGGACCCCCCCCCCCCCCCCCCCCCCCGGGGGGGGGAGTGGGGGGGGGGTGGCGAGGGGATATTATGACGCAGCATGCTATCACTCGGAAAGGAGAGGGGCTCTCCAAATAATAAGTGATCCCTAGACAGGTTCCCGGATGTTACGAGACGGCTTCGGAGATTACGCCACCTGGCGGGACAAATGAGACCCACAAACCTAGCTCTTTGGTACTCCACTCTACTTCACTTCAACCGGGGCAGACAAAGGAATGTGATTTGCTACGCCGTATTGGATCGTCAATCGTGGCAAAGGGAGGAGGAATTTAAGGGAAGTCAGTGGCGGAGACGATAAGGCGAGGGAGTTCTATGATTACCACCCCTCCAAGGCGAGGGACTCACAAGCTTATCGGGAGCTCCGTTTTTTTTATGTTCCATTTCATAGAAGCGACTGTGGCGTCACGCAACGGCCGGTTTTGGTACCAAAGCAGCACACGCGGTTTTATTCTCCAATCAACGCAGATGGCGCCACTAGTATTTAAAACCGGAGTGTGGGGAGTGTGGGGAGGGAGGGGAGGGGAGGGGAGGGGGGTTGGTCTTATGGGCCTCAGAGAAAGGGGTTCGAATTTGATACGATGCAAATTCGCGCAAACAGTATACCAGACTCGGGTCGCTATCGCGTCGTTATTATTAACACCAGGGAGGCTAGATGGGTGTGGGTGTGTGTGTGTGTGTGGGGGGGGGGGGGTGGAGCGTGGGGAAGTAGAGGGAGGCTTCCAACAACATCAGCCCTAACTTGACGCCGAGTACAAGTTTTGTTACCTCTCTCTTGATCCGGGATAGAAAAGAAAAAAAAACTCCTAAAATTTAGGGGTCACGTCCGATGTGAGGTCAAAGGTCAACTAACAGGCCGACGGGGTTGGCTTGTGGAGGTCAGAGACCGTAAGACCGCGGTCGCCCCGATACACTACTACCACAGAGGTGGCACGGTGCAGGCCATAAACTGCACTGCACCTTATCGGGATGACTCCTCGGGAACCCGCCGCCGGTTGGATGGCGAAAGCCTGTCGACGTCAAGGTTACGACCGTAAGGTGCACTGGATATCAGCGACACTCAGCGACTAAACACCGAAATAAGTCCAGCCGCTCGATAAGTGAACCGTCATCCACAGGTGGATTCAATGTTTCGAGAAAGCACGAGTGTCTAAAGGCCGGAAATACCATCACATTCTCTTCCTGGAATGTCGGTAAATACCGAAAGCATCGACCACTTATACCTATATCAATTGAGGGAGTTTTCCCTTGGCGGCCACTTAAGCAATAGAACATAATCTTATAGAGAACACGGGCGAGGTTGGCAGGGACTAGGGCGGTGATAGGAAAGAAGGTATGATGGTGGTTGGTTGGTTGTATATTCCGGAAGCTTTAACCACTTTTGGTCATATCGCGCCAATGGGAGAAGGAAGAGAAGAGTGGAGCCATGTCCCCGGGGGTAACCCTCTACTCTTTGCAAAGCATGACAGGTAATCTTTATCCTGCGACCACACAGACATGGCCAAAGCGGGGCGTGAACCACCGATCCACGTGCCGTTAGGCTCTCAGGTGGCCAGAGCACTCAAGGCGAGCGCAGTAACCAACTGAGCTATCGAGACGGCCCCGGTATGCCATGGATCAGTCCGGCAACGCGTACCTACCCAAAGCCAATACAAACAAAAAGGACATAATGCTAAGTAATGCAAACCGTCCGTTGCAAGACCGCTAGAAGCGCCAAAGGACCGCTAGAAGCGCCAAAGGACCGCTAGAAGCGCCAAAGGACCGCTAGACGCGTCAAAAGACCGCTAGAAGCGCCAGTTTATGGCAACTTCGGAGAACAGGGTTCGAGTGGTACATTTAAGCTTGCATCAGTGTTCAAACACCGCCCGAGGGAGTTGATAAAAATGGGCGACAATAACTATGGTTCGCTTGGCTTCGCGGGAAAGACTTGGAGCAGGATGGGAATTTCATTTACAGACTAAGAAAAACCCATGAAAAAAACCAAGACGAGCCTGTCCATTAGTATGTCTGATGTTACCTCCCTAAGCCTTCAAATACACCCCCCCCCCCTCCCCCCGCCCCACATTCCCCCAGGTTTGATTTATTGTTTTAAAAGCAAAAGATACTTTACATTTTTTTTTTTAACTATCCCAGTAACCTCGCAAACTACATTCAGACGGCGCAGGAGTTTTACACATGATACACTCACCGCAAGAGTCGTGGCCGATCCATAGGTCACGTGACCGATCCATAGGTCACGCGATGGTTGGACGAAAGGACAAAAAGCAACATGCGTGAAAACCTGTAGTTTTATTATCGCCTCCCAACCTTTTCCGGTTGAAGCTCATGTACCAACGCCACCGGCTGTGTTATCACTGCGTGCTGTCGCTACTTACAAAGAGGGCTGGTGGGCGGGGCGGGGGGAGATGGGGTGGCGGGGGGGGGGGGGGTCTGAGTTGCTATAGAGACCCCACTCAAAGAACTCTGATCTCTATGAACGTAATGCTATTTTTTTCTCCCCGAAGTGGAGCATACCGCAGCAATCAAATCGGTTTGATGTGAAGCAAACGGTCCAGATGGCGTATGAGGACAAGTGGCGCCTCGTCGGTGGAGAATGGAACAGTATGACTTTGAGAGCCACCACCTCTGGCGGCCAATGAAAGCATTACGACGGCCTCAAGAAGAGTCGGTGGGTAATTTTTGTTTTCCAATCTCAGCTTTCGGCTTGAAATGGACATTCCGTTGTCGATTTCATAACCCCGAAGGCGGGGCATTTTATATTAAGTTGGGCAATAAAGTCATGGAAAACACTTTCGTGGTTACCATTCGCACCGCAAGAGCTACTTGAAGTCCGATTAAATCTTCAATTAGGCGACGCTTTTGATGGGCGAGGACGTATTTCCTGTAAGAGGTACTCTTACATTACACGGGTGAGAGAAGGAAGACGGCATTAGGACACATTAGTAAGAAATCCTTCGACGCTAAAGTGACGCCATAACAGGACACGACTGGGAGGGAGTGCTGGCTCTTGAAGCAACAGCCCGACGTTCCGACAGACCACACACTGAGTAAGTCACAACGGTTTAGCGGCGGAGACACTCCTTCGAAAAGAGCAGCGGTTTAGCTCACACGTTACTCACGTCTATCTTTATTACAATAATACATTTCGCGGGTGCCATCTAACATGGACTATAGATCCATTTTGTCCACACACACACACACACACACAGGGTAGCAGCCACCAACAAATACAAATCGACGGAAGACTGAAATCTCGTTTCTAATTTCGGCCCCCCAGAAATCTACACTCGCCGCGAAACAGGTCAAACAAAGCCACAACCGGCGTGCGCTTGTGGATTCTGGCCAGATTCAGGCAGTCCAAAGTTCCCTGAACGAAAGGCGAAAGTCAGTGCAGAACGTTAACCAGCGACGGACGGACTGAGTTTTGACTGAGTTTTGAGCTATCCCTGGCGGCAGTTCGTGCCGGCGTTTCATTCCAAGGCGCCGTGAAGCGAGGTAAAAAGGAAAGGTACGTGGCGGCGTACAAAACGCAAACTCGCCTGAAACAAACATTTGTTGCAGACACATGTATGTGCGTGTGATGTCCCCCAAGCGCTGTCAAAGGTCTTGGCAGTTCGTTCCCAGGGGGCCCATAGAGAGAGGGGGGGGGGGTTACGGGGAATTAAAACGTCTACCTTCTGAAGATTGTATGTAACGCACAATGACTACAGCTATGTTCGCACCCCGGACGGAATGTCCGTCTGGGTCACCCCCCCCCCCCTCGTCTGGTCCGTGCGCTAGTTGACCTTTAGACCCGATCGAAAACCGGGCAATAACTTTTCTCCGATTAATGATCGCTTTGTAAAAATAAAACCCATCCATAAACCTCACATACCCTGCTTGGCGCCTTTAAAGAGAGCAATAAACTCGAAAGGAGAGACAAATTTATCCAGTGAAATAGTTATGACCGAGCCAGATGTGACTGTAGAACTTATAATATACAGCCCCCCCCCCCCCCCACCATCACCCTCTCCTCTCCTTCTCCACCCCTCATGCTTTTGAAATGTTTCGTGCTACAGAGATAAAAAACCACCTTTTCAAAAGCGGTTGGTCGTAACAAAATATGTTTTGCGCGATGCCAGACTCCTGGGGTTCGCAGGGGGACACACAGAGGGCTGTTGTCAAGAGCTCATATACCCCTCAAACAAGGTCTCACAACAACTCCAAAGGTACGTAGGTATCAACCACCAAGCATTAAGACGATCTCGAAAACCATTCACGCGCAGAGTCAAATCCCGCAGTAAGGACTCTTGACTGAATGAAAGTCACTCTTCTGGAAAATCGTCGAGAGATCCTTTAACCGAGTGTCTTTATTCGTAGTCTATTCCCCCAAATACCTCTCATTTCTGGCTTTTCAACATCCTTTTTTCTTGAGGGCCAGAGCTCGCTCAAAGGCGTTCGTTACAGTTTAAGCAACACGGGGATGTGTAAAATGACTGTTCATCCATGTCATGTATTTAAGCATCTCCCTCACAAAAAGCTATCTGTTCACAAGCATCAACTCGAAACCTGCCCATTTAGAGGCGGCTCGTGCATGAAAGCTTCATTTCACCGCCTCGGGAGAGAGAAGAGCTTTGAAGTGCGGCCACGGGGGACCCTTGGTTAGTGAGGGGCTGCACGTATCGTCTCTTCCTCACACTGGCTCCGCTAGTCCATGATCGCCTTGTCAATAACTAACCTGCGTCACAGTGAGCAAGGGGGAGGGAGGGGGAAGGAGGAACGGAGGGAGTGAGGTACAGAGGACGAAAGGGAGGTTGGGAGGTACAGACGGAAAGGGTGAGGGAGGGAGAGAGAGTTACGGAGCGAGGGGGGGGGGGGGAGGGAGCTTGGTGGTGGTTAGGTGGGTGGATAGTTACCGATCATCTTCAAGGTCGTAACAACATCTTTACTTTGCCAAAATATATAAATGGTCCATTCTAAGCGGCACCTTAAGTTCTTTGGCATTACCACCTCTACATTATGCTAGACTCTCGATTCAAAGTGTCGCTCCGAGGTCAGTCGCTATGATAGCCCACCACCCCTCCCCCTTCAACTTCACCACCACGCCGCCCTTCTCCACCTACCAGCAACTTTGAAGGTACGCTCAACTCTCCACACACACAGGTCGTTTGAGAAACGCTGCTATCCTTCCGGTGATAGCCACCACCGCACCCCCCCCCCCCCACTCCCCTCCCCTCAAGGCAGTGTACCCTCCGGATTCCTCAAACCAATTTGTTCAGGTAATTGCCCCATCATTTGGCAGATACCGGGCGGATGGTGGGCGGGGGGGGGGGTGGTTGTAGAGGGGAAGGGAGGGTGGGGGGGGGGGGGTAGGGTGATGGCGTTGACAAAGCAAGCGGGACCGTCTTGACTTTAACCCAACCGTTGTTCGGCGCTCTACAAACACACCCATCGGGTAGAAGGAGACCAGGGTGCCGCCAGCATTTGCCCCCCCACCCCCCCAGCCCAGCCAATCTGTCGTCATTACACCACATAGCACCCCCCTCCGCCCCCCCCCACCCATCCGCCGTCCGCTTCCCCCCCTCCCCTCTCAACCTCTTGTCGTACAGCGCCATTAAACAAATAAACGACTCCCATACATATATTACAACAAGGGTCAGTTTAAGGTAGGGTAGTGTTGAGTGCTGTAACGTATCATCGTCTTGGTGTACTCATACAGACCCCCCCCCCTCCCACCTCCCCTACTCCCTTTCCCCGCCAGGCTAACGTGTAAACAACGAGCGAAGATTGGTTCAGACTGACGGTCAGCCATCAATCACTGACACTGAATCTCCCAATAACTACTTCACAGTGTTTTCCTGTAGTTTCCTGCAATCGATAATCATAAATTCTTACTATATGTATATAAAACGGTGAACTGGAGTTAAGGGGAACCGGAAGTAGTTACGGCGTTCCCAACAACACCACTCTGCCAGCAGAGGGCGCTCGTTTGTCTGCCCTACGTAACTGCCATTGACCTCGGTTTACTACGGTTTACGGTACTGGGGTCAAGGCTGGTTTTAGAGGGTTGTATATATTGCATTTTTGCATTTTCTATGCAGAATTTGAAAGAAACATAGAGATTCCGTTGTCGTAAAATCACAATGGGGGGGATAAGCGAAAAATTATTTTAAAATAACATGGGGTCAAATTTCAAACCGCTTCACGCCCTGAAAGTGCTTGCATTTTGCCGCTATTCTCAATCAAACATTATGCATTTACACACATGTGTTGGGTGCCATGTTGTTTGCAGATGGTTGTGGAAATATATCAAGTGCATTGTGGCCATATTCCGCCCTTAGCCGACCTTAATAATGGGCGATAAAAGGGTGCTTTCTCGGAGGCCCCGTGCCGACCAATGATATCGACACCCCGTCCTTAGCCTAACACCAAACGTGCATAAGTCGTCCCTAGTGTTGAAAAGAGAGAGGAAAAGAAGGGTTGTTATCAACGGAAAAATCATACAGAAGAAAACCGCCATTCAACTCGTATGTATATTCATATCCTTGTAGCCGTGTTTTTAAATGCATGCCGACAGTTTATACGGCGGCTGCGTTGGATCAGATCCTGTCTGCCCTGGCGTGAAATCACGTTGAGGTCTGTCAGAAAGGGAACAGACTTATCACCTTGGCGGCATTTTCCGAGGCGCAGATTTTGACAACATTCCATCAAGCGTCGTCGTGAGAACGAGAAATGGGGAAAAAAAGTTCCTTTCCCGGGGGCTTATCGGCGCGAGAAGTATGGTAAATATGAGTCTTAACGACCACATTTCGAAAATACTTCAGACATCAGTACTGACACAGCTATAGGGGGGTATTTTTCACTTGTTACCGGTCTTCACATTTTTCTCTCCTTCCCTATTTTTTATGACTTACGCCATGTTTATTTAAGGTTACTATGAAGTGACTCCTCGGTTGTCACGTAGGGTCATAGAGTCACCTGTACCTCTGTGGGTACGGGGTGCGGGGTGCGGGGTGCGGGGTGAGAGAGGGGGGGGGGGAATGGGGGTTGTAGCGTCCGCGGACATCTGAGTCATGTCATCTGAGATAGGTGCCTGCAGCGGGCGACGTTCACCGGAAGTTGGCCTGACACTATCGCAGCGGCTGTGGCGAGGCGACATGACAAACTGGCACTGTCAATTTGCTTCCATCTATTAGGATATCACGTTTTACGCTCTGTCGCCCGTTATTAACGCTAACTGCGTTTACTTGTACGCAGTGGAAGCGGTCCTATGATCATTAAGTCTTATCATAGGAGCTGTTTACATCACCATTCATTAGTGTTACATTGCTCGTCCCTGTCGGGGACATGGAGAGAGGAGTGGCCTCCATAGTGAAAAAATACACACAGAAATCTACAGATTCCAGGATTGCGTAGGAGAGGGCCACCAACAGACACGATCCCCTTTCAGAGACATATCATCAAGGGATGGGGTATGATGGGGAGGCCGCTACCCCACCTCGTTCACCCCCCCCCCCACCCCCTTCTACTAACCCCATGCATACGTGGCAATAGTAACCTTTACCGTACGTAGGCCACAGTATGGGTGACAGTGTGGGTCACAGTATGGGTGACAGAGTATGGGCCACAGTATGGGTGACAGTGTGGGCCACAGTATGGGTGACGGTGTGGGTCACAGTATGGGTGACAGTGTGGGCCACAGTATGGGTGACAGTGTGGGCCACAGTATGGGTGACGGTGTGGGTCACAGTATGGGTGACAGTGTGGGTCACAGTATGGGTGACAGTGTGGGTCACAGTATGGGTGACAGTGTGGGTCACAGTATGGGTGACAGTGTGGGCCACAGTATGGGTGACAGTGTGGGCCACAGTATGGGTGACGGTGTGGGTCACAGTATGGGTGACAGTGTGGGTCACAGTATGGGTGACAGTGTGGGTCACAGTATGGGTGACAGTGTGGGTCACAGTATGGGTGACAGTGTGGGCCACAGTATGGGTGACAGTGTGGGCCACAGTATGGGTGACAGTGTGGGCCACAGTATGGGTGACAGTGTGGGCCACAGTATGGGTGACAGTGTGGGTCACAGTATGGGTGACAGTGTGGGCCACAGTATGGGTGACAGTGTGGGCCACAGTATGGGTGACAGTGTGGGCCACAGTATGGTGTTGCATCCACTGGCGACATTCCTTTAGTGCTTGATTAGAATTCCTATGTTTATATTTGGCATAGGCCTATGTATATTGTTTACTTACCAATTAAGCGCTGTTCATATAAAACATGTGCCTAGGTATAGCAAATCATATATTGGCAAGCATACGTGTGTTGATTCGATACGGGCTGTCTGCGGCAGGATACTTTGCCAGATGATGTTACCTAGATATCTAGTGATATATACTACCACAACAGGTGTATCTATCAGACACGGTTTACTTGCAAGCGGTGTTTAATTTTCAAAGGTTGTTTACTTGCAAGGGATGTTTACTTATCAAAGGTTGTTTACTTGCAAGCGGTGTTTAGTTTTCAAAGGTTGTTGACTTGCAAGGGATGTTTACTTATCAAAGGTTGTTTACTTGCAAGCGGTATTTACTTGCAAAGGGCGTTTACGTATCAGATGATGTTTACTTGCAAGTGGTGTTTACTTATCAAATCATGTGTATTTGGTATTTGGTAACTTGTTTACTTCCCAAGCAACATTTTCTAGACAAATGAGATGTATTGGACATTCAGCTGAGTTCACCTGACTCGGTATCTGCTCACCAGGGGGCGCCTAGGTAATCGCTGAATCGTGTCCTCCTCCACGGCCACTTTAATCCCAACGATCGGTCTGTCTACCGTCTGTTTACTCTGTGCACTGAGGTGGCATTCTGCCACGTCAATGCCTTCTGGGATGGGTGGTGAGAATTCGGCAAGTTTCCACACAAAAACCCGAGAACAAAAACCCGAGAAAAAAAACCGAGAAAAAAAACCCAAGAAAAAACCCCGAAGAAAAGTATATGCTGAAGTGCTAAATACTGGGCTTACTTACCCCTGGTGAAGGGCGCAGCATCCGTTGTGAGTGACGACAGGGTCAATGGGTACACTGTCTTCAGGACACGTCATATCCGCCAACGGATCAGCTTCACATGTGACGTCACTGCACGCGTCCCCTGTAGTGAAAATATACGGAAAATAGTCTGAAGTCTATGTCATCGGCAGAAGTTCATGAGTCACTCTTGCCCTGCGGTGAAAGACAGGTAAGCCGTCTGGCAGAATGTTATACGCAAATAATGTACAGTGTCTTTATATTATTTTAATATGCAAATGATGTAAACTTAGTGTAAGAAAAGTAAGGAGACAGATCGCAATAATGTCTTTGCTATAATTTAATAAATGCTTTAATGTCGCGGACATGAAGATTTTGTTTCCCATCAATGTTGCACAATGTTAGTAATTAGTGGACACGGAATATGGGTTGGCCTCACTTACCCCTGTAACAAATAACTGACATTAATCAACCTGCCACGAATAGAAGTGCACTTAAGCAAACACGTGTATTCGAGTACAGTCGTGTACTGCATTACTGGGGCACGAAAAGGACCAGTCACTTCTCGGCCGCAAAACTGACAGACTAGATAATGACGTACGGGAAAAACTGTGAGGCACTGATCTCTTGCCTGTTTACACCACCGCCAGAGGAACGGTTAATCGCGAGTTGGTGCTTCGCGCCGGAGACATCTTATGTCCCAAGCTATTCTTTTTAGCTGCGGACTCTACCCGGCATAATCACATAGTTGTGTCATTATGTGGTTACTTCAGATAACGGATTGGTGGCACAATCGCCAAGACCGAGTACTAGAGGGTACTGCGTAATGCACCCAATGGATCATCGCCGAGGTCGAGTATTTGTAGGGTACTGTGTAGTGCACCCAATGGACCATCACGGAGACAGTAGTCTAGGGTACTGTGTAGTGCACCCAATGGACCATCACCGAGACAGAGTACTATAGGGTACTGTGTAGTGCACCCAATGGGAAATCACCGAGACAGAGTACTATAGGGTTCTGTGTAGTGCACCCAATGAAGTACCACCGAGACAAAGTACTATAGTGTACTGTGTAGTGCACCCAATGAACCATCACCGACACAGAGTACTATAGTGTACTGTGTAGTGCACCTCATTGAGCTATTTCAATGGGAGGAAAAACTCTAAATAGCACGCTACCACGGGGGGTGGGGGTGATGGAGAAAGACAAAGAGAGAGAGAAAAAGTCGTATCGAGAGGTAGAGGCTCACCCATGGCTGCAGCGGCCGGGAGAGACGAGGGCATACAGAAATTGTCAAAAAGAGTGCGAGAGGAGGAAGAAGGGGTGGGGGGTGGGGTGGCAGCAACAGAGAGAGAGAAAGAGGGGGGGGGGGGTAGCAGCAACAGAGACAGAGAAAGAGGGGGGATGGCAGCAACAGAGACATAGAAAGAGGGGGGTAGCAGCAACAGAGACAGAGAAAGAGGGGGGGGTAGCAGCAACAGAGACAGAGGAAGAGGGGGGGTAGCAGCAACAGAGACAGAAAGAGGGGGGCGTAGCAGCAACAGAGACAGAGAAAGAGGGGGGGGGTAGCAGCAACAGAGACAGAGAAAGAGGGGGGGTAGCAGCAACAGAGACAGAGAAATACTAGAGGGGGAAGAAGAGCGGCAGAAATAGTGGGGAGAAGTATAGCAAAAGTGGAGCAACAGAAGATGCAGGTTAGCACTGAGTCAGCCTGGATCAGTGCAGGTATAGAGCTCTGGATCCCACGTGGAGGGAGGCCAGACGAAGGGACGGGATCGCGGGATAAGCGTTCTATGATTGATCACCACGTAGGCAAGGCCTTATTACGTGGCCCAGCGATACGGACGGAACACCTGCTGCACATCTCCCCCCACTCCCACCCCCTCTCCCCTCACCTCACATACACACACACCCGAACTACCTCGCCATCCAATGCGTTACCCCAACAATCTAGAAAAAAAATGTAAGCTTATCAGAATTTTCGGGAAGGATGGAAATAGGTTATAAATAGGTCGTTCAGTGATGTGGCTGCGATGTCTGTTTGATATCATCATCATGGCAACCTTATATTGCGGATGTATACATTATATCACTTACCGACGCCTCAACCGGGCAATACCAACAACACCCCGTCCCAACACTCCCAGACACACCGGCTTCTGGAAAATCCTTTAAAATTTCTTCCTATCATCTTCTGTCCATCACCTTACATCGATTATCCGAACCCCTTTATCGCCTTGCCCTCCCAGCAGTGGTCCCCGGCCCCATCCCTCCCCTGTCCGCCCGCCCCCTCCACCGTCCCGGCATCTACCACCCATCCCGATATTTTCTATGCCTCACCCCCCCCCCGCCCACAAAAAAACCTCCCGCCCCCCCCGATCCCAACGCGCCACGGCAGCGTTCTTATCCCGCGTACGGAGTGACCCTGAAATGCCAGTGCCTCCCCTTTATAAATCGATCCAGTATCCGCCTCTGGCTCCCTGCAAGGCGGACTCGCGTGCCCCCCCTCCCCCCCCCCCTCCCCTCCCTCTCGCCGCTGGATGCTCTCACCCCCCCCCCCCCCCGACCCCAAGTATTAAGCACCCAGACGACCCAGTCACCCCTTCCGCCTGTCTGGTCACCCCTCTATCGTCTGTAACCAACCTCTCCCCCACCCCGCTCCAGGGTCGCCAGGGGTCCATGAGGTCGGGGGCGGCGGGTCGGGTCACCCTGAACACCCCCACCCCCCTCCCTCTGCCCCCCCCCCACTCCTTAACGCGCTTGATGCGCTCTCTCCGCAGTTTGTTTGGCCGCTTCGTGTGATGAATCGTGCCCACGTCAGGGGAGGGAGGGAGGGAGGGAGGGAGGGAGGGTGGTGCGGCGGGGGGGGGGGGGGGGGAGGAGAAAAGGTTCGAGAGGGTGCTGGGCTCTTTATTTTTATCGATATAACGCCTCGAGTCTTGTTCTAGCCTTGAGGGACCGCCCTCCTATTAGAGAGTGGGGAGGGCGGATGAGGGGGTGGGGGGGGAGGGCAGGATAATCAAATTTTTATCTCAGGTTACCCCTCCCACTATCCCCTGCCCCCTCAGGCCTGCTCGGTCTCCCCGCTCCGCCCCCCCCCCCCACCTCCTGCGGCCTCCGACACTCCTGCCTACCTTTCATCTCCGCAGCCCGACAGTTGACCCAAGGTCGAGGTCAAGGCTAACTAACCCAGGGTAGAAACGCGGTGTGGGGTTTTAATTCCCCAGTGAACCCCAATCCAGTTCCTCAGTCCAGATCTGTCTAAGCGTCTCCCATTGTCCGATAAGCTGACCTCAATAAGGACGCTCGACCTCCGCCACCCCCACCCCTCCCAACACCCCACCCTACCACCTCTGTCCAACAGTCATACGTATACACACACCGAGCCCTGCCTTACCCTCCCTACCCTCTCTATCCTCCCTACCCGCTCTTTCCTTCCCTCCCTACCCCCCTACCCCTCTCTACCCTCCCTACCCCTCCCCTACCCTCCCTACCCTCCCTAACCTCCCTACCCTCTCTATCCTCCCTACCCGCCCTTTCCTTCCCTCCCTACCCTCCCTACCCTCTCTACCCTCCCTACCTTCCCTACCCTCTCTATCCCCCCTACCCTCCCTTTCCGTCCCTTCCCTACCCTACCCTCTCTACCCTCCCCTTCCCTTGCCTCCCTACTACCCCTTCACGTCATTTTCGCCTTCCACCCATTTTTGATTGCTTCAGAGGCTAAGGGACTTCAAAGGAAGGATTCCTCCCTCTCCATGATGTGGCCTCACCGCCCCCTAACCCCCTCCCCACCCCCACCCTCTCCCTCCTCCTCACGGGGGTAGGCGGCCAAAGCACACTATCCCATTGGCGGCAGCGCTTGGCGGAGGCACACGTGGTGACGTCACAAGGACCTTGAAGAACAACCCCAGATCACATAGCCACCCATATCCATACCAATAACCGCTGCCCAATAAATGCATTATTTGCGAAACAACATTGATATACACACAGACCCCTCCATTCAACTAAAGACATTGAACAAAACATTTCAACATAGTTCCACACTGAATCCGCCGCCCATTTAACAATCCGACTAAAGCAGCGTGCTTGATCCTTGACCCCGTGACTGACCTTTATTCACACACTGGTAGGCGTGGCAGCAGCGTCCTGGCGTTCCTTGACCTTCTTCCTTCAGGATCTTCAATTCCCCGGGCGCACACCAGGGGGCGCTAGAGATACAGGGCTTGCACTCGCAGGCGGGAGGGTCCGGACAGCACTGACCCTGTGGCCGGTCCCCGCGCACCAGGAGCGAGTCCCAGGGACAGGAGTATCCTGACAGGTCGTTGACCGGACACTGGACGCCGAAACACGCCGGATTCTCCTCCGTCGGGACCGCTGCAGCGACAAAAAAATTAAAATAGTGACGGTCAAACAGCTCGATATATTCATAGTTATGCGTATTGCTGCAAAACATCAAATGATATCAAGAAACTGTTTGTTTCTACACAAGGAATGTTTCTACTGATTATCAGGAATGCTTCTATTGATAGCAACAGAAACATTCTGTTGATATCAAGAATGTTTCTATTGATACCAGGAAGGTTTCTATTGATATCAGGAATGCTTTGGTTGATATTAGGAATGTTTCTATTGATATCATGAAAGTTTCTGTTGATATATCAAGAATGTTTCTACTGATATCAGGAAGGTTTCTATTGATACCAGGAATGTTTCTACTGATATCAGGAAAGTTTCTATTGATATCAGGAATGCTTCGGTTGATATCAGGAATGTTTCTAATAATATCAGGTATATTTCTGTTATTTTTATTGATATCAGGTATGTTTTCATTGATATCATTAAGGGAACTTATATCAGCTTGTTGCAGTAATGTTTCTGTCCAGGCACATCCTCGAGTGAGGGTAAATCGGTGACTTGCCGAAGTGTTAAATCCCGTGTACTATAACTTGCTTGCCGTCGGGGTGACAGGCATACTAGTAACCCCTCCCCCCACTCACCAACCCCCACCCCCCTCACCACACACCTCTTCCACAGCGCTGGCTCACGCGTGACACAATCTCAGTGGCTTTGCATCTCGCAAAACTGTCCGCCACCCAAACCCCTCCTGCCTTCAGCCTCTCACCCGGACAAGCTACATATTCGTCAAGTACAGCGATACAACACCTTTGAGCACTAGGGGCTCACCCAGATCACTCAACGTACGCAGAGAGCCATTATAATCCTATTCCCAGTTCGCCTGGACAATATTTGCACCCAGCTTTGACGATATCCGTCAGTGGTGCACTAATGGAGCGCCGCCTATCGGGGGAGAGTGAAGTTTTGTCTCCAAGGCGACGTCCGTCGCGCGGCGCTTGCGTCACGACGGCTCCCAGCCGGTGTGGCGAGGTCACCCCTTTGTTGTGACCCTCGACCACAAGATGGCGCCACCGTGGGGAACTGGGTATTTTGGGCGGCGTTTATCAGAAAGCAGACAGAACGCGGCTGTTATCAGCAGAAAGTGAAATAATTACATTTTCTTTCAATTGCGTGGAAGTGAAGACCCTTCCAGAACCGGTGCTGAGAACTAAACGACTGAAGCGAATGGAAGAAAACAAGCGAACCCAAGGCAGCTAACTGCACCGCACCAAGGAACGGGAAAAATAAAAGTAAAGCGCAACTTTTAAGTAAAATTAGTCTCAACTAGGTTCAAATACTCAAGAAGGCGATGGAGGTTTCAGACTGGGCTTCGCCAACGACAAGACGCAACCCAAGCAAGCAGAAAAGGGAAGGACGAATGCTGCAGTTACTGCAACCAGTCCACTAGGATAATAAACAAACGCACAAAATGCGCAAATTCCGGACTGTCCGGAAGGAGTGTGCCAAGGTATTTGTTGCTCGGGCCTCGATATAGACCAATATTTACTATTCAAATCCAAGAGACTTCACAGGAAGTCACCACAATTGGGAATCGAAAGAAACATTAGGGTTCGAATGAAAGTTAATTTACGACTGGCGTGAAACAAAAAGACCACAAGGGAGACAGGCGAATTTATCAAAAAACTGGTCGGTGAAGATCTGGACTTTATTCGCGAAGGCGGTGGGTCGGTGTGGGGGAGGGGGCGAGGGGGGGGGGGTGCGGGGAGGGCCATCGGATTCGGACAAAGTGGGTACGCAGAAACAATGGTGCATAAGCTGCCTACACGCTCCCTGTGAGGGGAGCCAGGGGGAGCCACCGGGACCATGTTTGGTTAAGACATCGCCTGCAAATAATACAACCTACCACTAGGCCTACCTACCCCCACAAGTAGGGTCTAGCGACGGTTTGGGTCTGGAGAGGAGGGAGGGGGTGGGGGAGGCGAGTGTGAAGGGGCGATCATACCACCCCTCCCGCCATCTTCACCCCCCCCCCCCCCCCAAACACACCCCAAATTATATGCCCTCCGCCTCCACTCTTCCTGAAGGTTTAAGTCGGGACCTTGCACTATTTGAAATCACTTATCACTTGGAAACATTTACGTTGCAGGAGAATGTCTCACCTCGGCACACTGTGAGGTTAAAAGTTCTGTCAGTTGTGTAGCACGCTCGGTCACACGGTGTGAACGGATCCATGGGGAATGGGGAGGGAGGGTCTATCCATGGAAATGCAGGGGGTAGGAGAGCAGGTGGGGGAGGGGGGGAGGGGGGGTCGGAGGTTTCGGTGTATGGTAACGGGTGGTTGATAGTGTAATTTACGGGACAAGTCACGCCTGCGGAGCGTAAGTTACGGAAGCTTTCGATTGTGTGTTTGTCAGTGGAAACTGTCAATAGACGAGACAAATAGACGGCATTCGACCGAGCCAACCTTTACAACAAACAGGCGGAATTCCACCTCATCAACCCAACCCATCCCCCCGCCCCCCGCCCCTCCCCTCGCCCTCCCCCGAAGACCCAATGAGATCGTAAACTAGACCAGACTCGATGAAGCCAAACCGAGGCCCAGGTTCCATGAAGCCAAACTGAGGCTTACTGAAGCCAAATTGAGGCTCACTGAAGCCAGACCGAGGCTCCCTCAAATCAGACCCAGCTTACGCAAGCCATACTCATCCCCTGGTACAGAAACCATACTCACCCCTTGGTACAGAAACCATACTCACCCACTTGTACAGAAATCTACTCACCCTCTGGTACAGAAGCTATACTCACCCCCTGGTACAGAAGCAATACTCACCCCCTGGTACAGAAGCAATACTCACCCCCTGGTACAGAAGCCATACTCACCCCCTGGTACAGAAGCCATACTCACCCGCTGGTACAGAAGCCACTCAACCTCTGGTACAGAAGCTATACTCACCCCCTGGTACAGAAGCAATACTCACCCCCTGGTACAGAATCCATACTCACCCCCTGGTACAGAAGCCATACTCACCCGCTGGTACAGAAGCCACTCAACCTCTGGTACAAAAGCTATACTCACCCCCTGGTACAGAAGCAATACTCACCCGCTGGTACAGAAGCCCTACTCACCCGCTGGTACAGAAGCCACTCACCCTCTGGTACAGAAGCTAAACTCACCCCCTGGTACAGAAGCTATACTCACCCCCTGGTACAGAAGCAATACTCACCCCCTGGTTCAGAAGCCACTC
>OZ025252.1:18692091-18824947 GCA_964019135.1 Arenicola marina | reverse complement strand
TATCCTCACTCACGGTCTTTTTATTGTCATCATCCTTATCAAACTATCAGGGTAATGAATAGTGTCAGGAAACGACAGGATTACGATGGTCCGTTGGCATCCGTCCGTCTGTCTGCCTACGACGATGGGTTCGCCCATTGTAACGTTTTGGCGGGTTTTATCTTGGCGGAATTCCGGTATTTTATTGACCCAAGTATCTTTCCTGTGATTCATCCCATGGGGTGGGAGGGAGGGAGGGAGTTGAGGGGGGAGGGGGGGGGGCAGTTGGGTAGGCACTGACGAAACATGCATGAAGACGTGAGTGTGGACCATTGTAATATCAGGGGGGATAGGGGGAGGAAGCGGGTGGGGGGGGGGGGGGTGGAGGCGATAGCCTACCACGCGTAGTCCATATAGAAAACTTATAGAGCATACTACGGTCTAGTAGGTGTGTGTTGTCACGGCTTGTGATGGCTGTTTCGCGGCGATGTTCAAAGTGGCAGAGGTATGGATTGGCAGAGTGTTTCCCAAGAAATATTTCCTACTACCTCTTCGCATTGCGGCACGCCGCATCTTCGCTATTTGGACATTTCAGCAGATCACATTTTTTCCGTTATTTTTCATCAAGCTCATTTTCACACCCGGTTGTCGACACTTACGTATTTCCATTGATACCGCGACATTTGAGCCTATGGCTGGACAAGCTGGAACAATGTGGGACTGAGAGGGCTTGCCACGGTCATCACATCGCTGGGCCGTCGTTCGGTTCTGCGCAGTGCTTGGTCGCCCAGACTCTCGTCACTTGTGCAATTGCTTGAACCAAAACTCAATGGTGGTGGCCAATTTCAGACAAAGACTGTCCATCCTCTATTTGGGTCACCAAAGCCTCCAGAAGCGGACGATGTGTTTACAGTTTGCATAGGATTCCAGCAGCATGGTGGTACACTTCTTGATTTAACGACTAACCGATCTAAGGACAAAGTTAGGCACAAGTCTCGTCCCCTTGGCTCTCGCTTTTCAGCAAATTGGATGATAGTAATAAACGGTAAGCCTGAGAGACGTGACGGGGATAACACGACAACTGGATACCATTGTTACCGTATAGCTCACGTATTGTTCCCACCTAGCATCTACTTTAATAACCTATTTTGTGGACCAAGCGTGGAAGATGAAATGAGTGGCACTTTATTACGGCGCTGCTCCTTCCCATGGTGAACACCTCGTAACCCTATTTAGATTTTGCGTTTTTCCGTTGAAAAGCCATCTGTTTTCTCAGAGATAATCCTTCGGATAGCAGCCCCTTTGGTTTGTGTGTCCTGTTCCTTCGTAGTTAATCGCATTAGCCGAATTCTTGCATGTCTTGACTTACTTAGAAGTAGTGAGTAATACGTGAGCTAGAATAAAACATTAGATATGCACTGGTGGCTATATTTTGGTTGTTCGGCCATGTTAGCCCAAACATATCGTGTAGCCCAGGTATTACGCCCACAGTGGTGGTTTTATTACAATAATCGTGCGCGCTAATATGGACAACGTTTCTTTTTTAAATATGCTTACATGCCTTAAAGGAATAGCTGACACAAAAATCAGACAAGAAATATTGGTGATAACAATTGAGTTTTATATGTTTTAAATATTTATGTGACTTCCGGCGTGGGACAGCGGGTCGTAGATGGGTGGGTGTGGGGTCGGGATGGGTGTTGGGGGTTGGGGGTCGGGAGCCGGGGCGGTGGGATAGGAGGGGTGGGGGGAGGCATTTAGCAACGTTTGCAGATTGAGTCTGAGTCCAGGCAGGAGAGACTTGTTTTTGTGAGGAATGTTTGCTTGTAACCCGTGAGATGAAGCGAATAGATAAGCCAGTGTGTGGGGGAGGGGGGGGGGGGTTATATCAGAGTAGAGGGGGTGCCAGGGAGAAGGGGATACGGCCAGAGGAGGCCGGGGTCAGATGGACGTGGGATGGAAGCTCACTGGGAAGTGGCGTTTAGTTAATGACGTATATGCTAAGCCGTTGTTTTCCTGCTGCCCTTTTTTTTACCGTTTTATGTTACTTAGGGAGAGAGAGGGTGGGGTGGAATAGCAGGGAGCTTGAAATAGTTGCCAGAGGTCGAGAGGACAGTGCTTGATGCCATGTGAATGCACGGAAGGCGTAGATAATAGGCCATAAATAGAAAGATTAGCGATGTGGCGTCCTGCCCTGGCGGCGGCGGGCCACAACAAACGGAAGGCGGATACATCCGGGACCTTTACCAGCCAGCCCCCCGCTAGTTACATACTACAAGGGCGTGGTGGTGATGGGGGGAGGAGGTGGGGGGGGGGGGGCGGGGGTTAGCGGCTCGTGGCAATGATTCTATCCGCGAGCCGTCGTTCCATTCCCCGATGGTTCTGGTGAAAGGAAGCGTCGAGAAAAATACTCTGGGAGGGTGAATTGGGGTCGACATCAGTGGGCGAGGGTGGGCGTGCCGCGCTTAAGGCGGGGGTGGAGGAGGGGGCGGGATGGGGGGGTGGGGGATGGAGAGGGAGGTGTCTGGCACTTTTGTGACGGGTCGGGGTTGAGTGAATAGAGCCCAAAATAACGTTGCCTGGAGTGTTTGTTTGCTATAAATACCTTGACTTTACTATTCGACGCCGGAATGGAATGTGGAGAATTACAGGACGATATTATCAAAGATCATGGTACGCACGTGTGGAGAGACGGGTGAGAGGTAGGGGCAGGGGAGGGTGGGGGCAATGGGGTAGTATTGGAAGGATGGGGGGGGGGGGGGCAGGAGATTTGCTTGCTCAATCTTCTGGCGTCCTATTAAGCTTTATGACGTAAATCCCTTGTTCTCCATGAAACATGACGCCTCATAACTTTCGACTGTGTTACCGGACACAGCTTTGATTGTGTCGGTGGAATTTCTATTGGCCCGCCATATAGTACAGCCCTGCTACCACCACCAACCTCTGCTAGACCCCGGGTGTCGGGAGGAATAGGTACCATCGGCGGTTGGTGGGTGTGAGTGTGGGATGGTGGGTGGGTAGGCCGAGGATGGAGAGGGGGTACAGGGTGGGATGCGGACTGGGGACAGTTTGGGAGGGTGTGTATGCCGAGGCTGGAGAGTGGGGGTGGGGTGGGGGTGGGGTGGGGGTGGGGGTGGGGGGTAGGCACAGTTTGTTATAGGTATAGAGATATGAGTGTAATGTACCGCCCACCGAGGTGAACAAGGGGTCGCTTGTTACGACTGCTGCGGCCGTCATTGGTATTAGTTATTGCCGTGTGGAGTGCCCCGGGGGGAGGGGGGGGGGGGGCTGGAGCAATCTTGAGCCCGCCACGATATAACGTTTGGCAAGAATGAATAATGCCTAAACGACTGAACTAAAATGTTAATTGATATAAAATTGATATTTTAGGTCAAAATGGGGGAGTTACAGGTTATCAAAGTCTTAATTCACGCTCTATTAGCTCTCTCCCCAAATGCGTCAATGCCTCAGTCGGTCAAGTCCGGTAAACCTTTCCCATCAGCCATTATGGATATTTATTCAGGGCATTAATCGTTTTCCATCATCACATCGGGATATCCGACTCAACAAGGGCAAGAAGGGCAGGTGGTTATAGCTGGCGTGGATAAGATAACCATGTGCGAATCTATAACTTTTGTAAATGAGTGGTGACGAATATCGGTGAATTAACATGATCCAGGCTTGATCCAGCTTGATTCGTGGGATAAGCTGCAACCGGAAGTTGCGCCATTGTGACGTTTTCTCACGTGACCAGCCGCGCGACCTGTCGGTCACAGTGGAGAGATCAGCCATCTATACTAATAAATTTGAAGCTGTCTGTCCACTATGCCGCGGCATGCAAGAGCCATTGGCATCAGCAGCCGCCTTGAACCTATATATTCAGCCGCCGCTCTTAGATGTGTCAAAGCTATCGCAAGTGTCAACACAACCGCTGGGGGCATGCCTGCGGCGGCTACCTGGCTTGGTGCCAACAGTAATAATATTTCTCCCAACGCCTTATCGCCCGAACCGTCATCAAAACAAACAAATCCCGTACTGTCTCGCGTCCACAACTTCCCATTAGTAGCAAGCGAACGAGCCCGGGGAACCTTGCCTATTTGAATTGATTTGATCTTTTTGATCTTTGATCCAATTTTACAGTATAGTTAAGCGGTCTACACGTCAATTCTATAGGACCCAACCAGGATGTCAGGCAGATTTTATCCACTGAAGGTAGTAGTAATACGTTAAATGACGAACAACGGACGGGAAACAGCCCCTTTTTTTAACTCAATCAACCCTTTTTTTTTTTACTCAATCAATGTATAAGCTTGGGCCTTAGTTTTACTGGAATGATATTCGTTTATATCGTACTTTAGCCGCAATTGAGTATATTCTGTACTGGATGCACAATAATTGCACAGGGTTAAAATATCCTTAACATATATGTCCCGTTATTCCGTAGCTCCCGGTCTCAATTTATGTCAATATGATTATCGATATTATTTCTGCCCAATATCTACCTTCTGCCTGCTACTATTTGACGTATAAAACAAAATAGTCTCATACTGTTATTTCTTTACCTTATTACTACGAACGCTCGCGGGGCGGCTAGTAAACTCAGATAAACGGCGAACCAGTCCAAGCTCTGATGGCGGGAAGCGTGCGCGTTACTTCCGCGTTTAACAGAATTCCCGCCTAAATAGTGGCGTTTGTCTGCTCGAGCAAATCTCGTCTGCTTCTCACTTCCGGTGAGGCGCTGTGAGCGATGATAACCGCCTGGGGGGGGGGGGGGTATACAAGTCGCGGCATAAAGCTTGGCAGACGCCGATTGCCACCCCTGAAGAGTGATATACTTACTCCAAACGGTGTGGATGAGGCCGGGGACGGGACTCACCACTTGAAAACTACTTTTCAACGGCAGATTTACTCGCTACATGGCGACACGAAATCTTCTCTCGTCGGCATCCTGTTTGTCTAAGGCAGTCGTTGACATGCAAAACCGGAGCTTCTTGTGGTTAAATCGGACGTTGTGAATTAGGGCATTGGTTGTGGTTTTGGGTGTTTTTTTGTTTAAAGGCAGTCCATCGTTCTGAGTGTGTTGGGAGATAACACGTGTTAACGGAGTGTAGCGGCAGGGTCGGGACGCGTGGGCATGGGGGTGGTGTAACCATGGCCACGGATAGGACACACGTGTCAGCGCGGAGAAGATTGGGCGGAATAGATACCGCTTTGGAATTCTGATAAGTTAATCAACAAAAGGCCGGAACTATTAACCCACCGCTTAGGTGGTTACATTTCTCACATTTCCCCGCCAACATGAAAGGGGAAACAGCGACACCTAGCGGGCAGAATCTTGACAGCAGTTCCGGTGAGACTAAAATTGGCGGATGAGATCGTGTCATAGTTTTTCTCCCTCTCTCCATTCCTGGCCGAATACCGCCACACCCCAACATGCCATGGCTTCCTCTGGCATGTTTCTCTGCGTGGGACCGCACTCATGACGATGTAAGGGATCACCCCGGTGGCCTAGTGGGTACCGCGTTGGAGTTGGTATTGCCGAGTGTGTTCTGCTCAGGCCAGTTCAAGAGCTCGGTGCGTTGTTCGAACCCACCAATATGTGTAAATGTCGATGTTTGTGTAGGGTAGGGGTCTGGAAGGAGGGATCCAGTGTCCAGTGTCGATTTTTCACAATTTCCAGTGGCGAATATCGATTTTTCACGATGTTCCGTGTCGCTTTTTGGGTTCAGTGACGTTTTTTTTCTTCTAAATTGCCACTATCTGTGTCGATGTCGCTTGTTCAGATCCTCAGTGTCGGAATGTTTGGGGCCAATGGTGAATGTCGATTTTTGAAATATGCCTGTGTCGCTTTTCGCCATTTATTCCTTCCAGACCCTTTAGGATAAAGACCCCGGGTCTTTCTTCGCAAGGAGTAAGGGGTTGTACCCGGAGACATGGCTCCTCTCTACATTGACCCTTCCTATTGTGGCGACGTGACCTATAACGGGTAAAGCCTGCAATTAAAACCAACCCTAGATCAGTTAGTGAGTTGATGAGCGGCAAAACAACAAGAGGACATGTTGCTTAGGCAGTGGCTTATTCAACGGTTTGTTGCGCATTTCGCAATGTGTTGCTGTTTTATATGTACAATTCAGTAAGTCATAATTATAACTCATTAACTGCGTAATGCTTTTACAATTGTATACCACATACGGTGTAAGTAAGGATAATATTACCTGAATATTATTCAGATTAGTTCCTTTCATAATTAAAAAAAAAAAATTAAAAAAAAAAAAAAAAAAAAAAAAAAGTTCCTTTCATAAATGTCTGTCATTCCCAGAAGTACTGAAATTTGGAATGTTAGATAGCCCTAAGCGTTAAAGTCTTCCTTGCCGTAGAGGCTCCCGGGGACGCTCATAAATCACATAGTGACGTCATGATACTCGAGGAAGTGGCTGGGCAACTGCACTCCGCTGAACCGGCCAGCGCACGGAATGGCGCAGATAGCACAGAAACATGGACTTTTGTGGAGTTTTGTTAATTAGGCCTACGCACTCCCTAGTGATATATGAACATGTGTACCAATCCAAAGTCTAATAGTAAGGAGGGCCATTCGAATGGTCTATGGTGAGCAGGGTGAGCAGAGTTGCAGATTAGCAGGTCGTGAATACTAGGCCCGTAATCTGAAAATAGGTCAAGTTTCATCCAAACCCATTTCATTTTTCCGAACGGTTTTTTTGGTCCAACTAAAACACTTAAAAATTTTTTTCTACAAGATTAACGATCCAATGTCCTCTTTCGAAAAGAGTTCACCGGTTAGGCTACCACTAACCCTACCCACCTGAGTGGTACGTGATAATGTGCTCTTCCACGATCCATTATACATGTTGTTTTGCTTTGCCAAGCAGTGTTTAGATATATCATAGCTAGATAACCGTAACTGAGTTGGTATACTCCATCGGTGTGCTTAATTTTTTTTGATCGGCACCAAGTCTGACTGACCCCGCATAATACCCCCAGTTTGGACATGACGTCAAAAAAAAAAAAAAAAAAAAAAAAAAAAAGGTGCCACGTACGTGCTGAAACTGGTCTCGTCTTGCCAATCGACGAAGGGGTAAAGTGCTGAAAACTCGCCATTTCCACGTTTTACAAAAACGGTCATAAAACGAGTAAAACGAGTGACATGTTATATAACGATCGTCGCGGTCCATTCGAGGATGATACACGAGGGAGTTCAAACAGCGAGCGAGTTGTTGGCCGCGAATAACAATGACGACGGGCCATGAATCCCGCGCCAAAACTCGGGGTAACGCGGTAAATGTTGTTCCGGTGTGGAGGCTGAGTCAGCGGTGTGACTGCCACTCAAGAGTGATGATGTCTGATGAGTTGGGCAATAGCCTGTCAGGCAGTCAATCAGTCTGTGCCCCCGAAAAAACTTCCAGGAGGTGAAGCCCCTGTACATAAATCACGGATAAATGTGTCACGTGTTGGCCCTTGTCTTGTTGTATTAACTGCATCACTAACATTTGAACCATTTTTATGATGGTTATCATCCTGACGTTCCAGTTCGCGAAGTAATGTGAACAAAATTAGTTTTCACTACCTTCGAACTGAGGAGGCCCTCGTCTGAAGGAAATGCCTATTAGGGTAAAAATATTGACATTTATGGTCGGAGAATGCCATAAGCGCTGTGAATCTAAGGCTTAATGTATGTTTAAATGTTACTCCTAGACAGTTTTCATGCTCGATCGCGTCCCAAAAGTAGGACACACATCCTGGGTGGTCACGATTTTGGACGAACTACAGATACTTGAGGTGTAGTATTGTACTTTCTGCATTAAATGTCATTTTAAAAGAACAAATAACAAAAGGGTATCAGTGGCGTAGCTAGACGTAAGCACAAAAGTTCGTCCTTACACGTAATAATTCCCCCGAAATAACCGAATTGAATTACCCTCCCCTCATTTTTCGTGATCTTCATGGGCGGGTGTTATGTATATTGTGTTAATGGTTCGCAGGGAAGGGTTTGCCTGAGTCCGCTCCCCCGTTCATGAATTCCTAGATCCGCCCTTGGGTTTTTGATATTTTTGATTTAGATACTGCTTGAACCCAGATGCTAAAAAATGAAGCATTTAACAAATAGTAAAAACTGCTGCTGCTTGAATCAAGATACTAGGAATATGTAATATTTTCGAAGGTATCCCACGTTAATCGAAATGTCATAATGATGTAAATGGAAAAGGGTTAATTGGCAGGCAATGCGTAATAGCTAAAATGTAGTTATTTGTGCCTTATGTTGTTATGTATCGAAAAAGGTGATTAGATTTATTTGGGGGAAGAGTTGACATGCTGTATAATACAGAGTCATCAAAAGTATAGACGTTGTTACTGTGTTAACGACCCCTGGGCGCAAGCCATGCTGGCATTATGCTCTGCTATCTGTTGCGTTCATTAAATTATACTTACTCATCAAGTAGTTAAACTGTCAGCAGTATAGAAATCACATGAAAGCGTAGTATGGGAATAGGAATTACAACAGGGAAGATGACTTTAAATATACACCATAACCTTGTGGTCAAAACGAGGCTGTTGTAGACACGGTGCAGCGGTGCAACTTTGATATATCTATATATAGGCTGCATTAGCATACAACGCTCTTATGTTGAATAGCCGTACAGTTGAAGGGCTCATGATTAAGGAACTTGACATGAATCGCGTAACTTTTTTGGCCATAATCGACATAAATATCCGTAATATTCCATTCTGTGATGCCTAGCAACCCGAGTCTAACGGTTATTTCCTGCCGTTAATTGTGTGAAAAACCAACTCCCAACTAAACACTTAATTCGCTGCTGAGCTGCGCTGAGGACAGAAAGGTCGGCACTACATCATCCAGGCTTACCTAGATTGTGAATGAAAGCAGGATGGATGCATGGATGCTGTTCGAGTGGGGCAGTATGGTACAACGAGCATTTATGCACTTCAGAATCTTTTCACAAGGGGTTCTTGAAATCGCTCAAGGGGAAAAAAACACATTTTAGTCACCCGAGAAAAAAATGTGACTTAAAGCACAGACGAAAAAGAGAGATATAGTCGCACACGATATTGACATGATCTGTTCCTTGCAGGAGATGTCCCATGATATGGTGACCTTCAGGGTCATACGTCATCACCGTATTATCGCCGTTTGCTGGGTGGGTGACATTTTGAAAAGGCTGACTCGGGCCTCATACAGTGTGGCTGGTGCAGGGAGCAGGGTGACGATACGACTAACCTATAGGTCAACACCTATAGGAAATCTTACCGTCTGTACATGGTCTGGGACAAGCCCATAGGCGATTTTATGACCGGTAGGTCTTGTCGGGTTGAATATAACACGCCCCATCTCGCTAGGTCTATCCTAAGCGTCATAAAATCTCTGACCAATCAGTGCATGTCTTTCTGTCACGTCATAAAAGCTGAATCATGTGATTGGGTAATAAGGAAATGACCTAAAATAATCCTATTGTGTGTACAGTGATGTCAATAGACCCACAGGAAAAACCTATTCGGCAAACTTATACGAAAAACCCATAGTCGAGACCAGGCTTAACGCAACTTAACCAATATCTGCTGTTAACTTCATAATTGCTCACAGTTATATCCTCCATTTCCATCTTGCATTGCCTGGATAAAACAGCTATGGTTCTGACGTATTACGTAACTACGTACCAAGCCAAACCCAAACTGCTTAGAAAACGTTTTGTTAAATTTGGAATTAGCACTGTTTGACGGTTACCTGCCACGCAATCGGCACCCGCTTTGTTTGACACCAACAAAACATTTGGGCCATCTTCACACCATGCTTAGAGCGATGAATCGTTCACCTTAAGACGTCCTTCCGTTATGTGGGTTGTAATTGTAGTTGTCTATTTACACAGGAGTGTCTTGTTCCGTCACAGATTACCGAATGTGTCCATATCGATTGTTTGACATTGTCTCGACCGGTAAACCAGTTGTAGGAATATGTATTAATTCCTTTTCGGTTTGGTTTTGTTAAAAATCGTTTAGATCGGTAAAGAGGTTGTCACATATTAATGGGTTTTTTGTTCCCAAATATAGCATGTGACAATATGTGTGAACACAAAAACATAGCAGCTACTCTAACCCTTAAATCTCGCTGATTAATTGGTGCAACCATATCTATCAGGTCACCAACCTCCTGTTTATGGGTGTTCACAGTGACCCTGCCCCCTCCACCCCCTTCACCCCCCACTCCCACCTCGTCTACCATGCACGTCGAGACCCAATATATCGCCCCTTCATGCAAATTAATCGCCTTCACTGCCTAAGTTGAACCTGTTCCCAGGAGTTCGTCAGGTTTATCTATATACATGGACCGCTATCAATAACGGAGAGCACCCCTGCCCCCCCCCCCCCCCAAAAAAAAAAAAAAAAAAAAAAAACAGCTTTGCTTATTGGCCTACAATTAAACGACTCTCGTGTGGACTAAACGCCGAAAAAAATGAAGTGACGGCGAGACTTCAAACGAACGTGATGAGACGATAGCAAGATTGACATCGTGTCCGCTTGGGGATGGCGTCTACGTGTGCAGGTGTGTCGTGCTAGGATGGGTTGATGTGACGAGCCTTTTTTTCTTTTCTGAAAAACGGGACGACTGGGGAGGGGGAGAGTGATGGGGGGGGGGGGCATGAATCCCATCCCCGTAGGGAGTGTTTAATAGGATCACATCGTCGGTGTGGCGCTATTGGTTGATATTTCCCCGCCACAAAAATTAAGCAAACAGGGCTGATCGAAGAAGTGCATATCAAAAAGACCGCCGAAATGATAAAAACAAATCTTTTTTACTCATTGAATTACGGATAGATAGATTGGGGGAGGGGGGGGGAGTGGGGGAGGGGTGGGGGGGAGGTTGGCTTAACAGCAGATCACTGGTGTTACCCACCGTTGTGTGTGTGTCCACTAATCGAGGATATAACTGTACCCAGGAAAACACTCGAAATTTAGTCGCCACCTCACTTTTTATATGGCTCGCAATTGTTGATATGGACTTTCCGTGCTGCAGTCAACTCTCATAGCAATAATGGGAGGATGGGATGGCTCCATGTACCGCCATATAGCTGCCTAACCTAACGACTGAGTTAGGACAAACCTGGCACCGGGTCAGGTGGAGGGGTGGATTGGTGTTTTAAGCCGCATTATTGTCCCAGACGGGCTATGCACTTGACCAAGAAATCCGAATGAGGCATCGTTTTTTTTGGTCTGCTTGATAATTACGACGTACGATGGCGGCTCCCTCAGTCAGTCCTGATTGCACAGAGCCAGAGATTTGATGAACTTCCTATTCATATCCACTAATAAAGCCGGGAGGCGGGAAGGCGGAGTGGGGTGGAGGCGCCGGGGGGGGGGGGGGGGGAGGGGGCAGGGTAATAGGAGGCCAAGAGAGGTGCAGGGAGAGGTATCCTTATCGGGATCCAGACTACTTCAAATTAGCCTCTTTCTCGCTGGCTTTAGCTAGAGGAGTCGCGACGTTTTACGTCCGCCATCTTGGGCGCCAGATTGTAAACAGCGTGTGAGTCGGTGCGCCGTCGTCGTTTCTTGACCTCTTTCCTTCCTCCAAGGACCCCGAGAAGCAGGTCAAAATCCACTCGATCAGCCCTCCTTTCTCCTCCTCCTGGTTGTTTACCATCAGGGAAGTAAAACTTTCCAGGGTGATAAGCGAGTTTGTCGGTCGTGAGACACACCGCAACGTGTGATAGTGTTGGTATATATAGGCCAAGCGAATGTTACCGTTGTGTCCTCCAACGCCGATGTGGCGAGATAACTGACTGTCCTCGACTTGGATGTGTTAGGCCAGGGAGATGAAGCCATTATGAGGAGAATGAAGTATATATAGAAACACACTGACAGAGTGACCGGGTGAAATTATATCGATATAGTTATATAAAGCCGGAGGCCAAGGCATGGAGGTCTGGGTCCAGTTTTAAAATGGAGGTATGTGAAGAGAGAAATTGGTACATGGCAAGAGCAGCAAGATATGTAATGAGCGAACATAATGATGATAATGTGAGATATGAAAAATGGTAGAATGAAGCAATAGCGAGAGACAATGACAGCATGAAGCAATAGCGAGAGATAATGAGAATGAAGCAATAGAGATAATGAGAATGAAGCAATAGAGATAATGAGAATGAAGAAAGAGCAAAAGGTAATGAGAGAACGAAGCAATAGCGAGAGTTAATGAGAGAACGAAGCAATAGCGAGAGTTAATGAGAGAACGAAGCAATAGCGAGAGTTAATGAGAGAACGAAGCAATAGCGAGAAATAATGACAGAATGAAGCAATAGCGAGATAATGAGAATGAAGCAATAGAGATAATGAGAATGAAGCAATAGAGAGAGATAATGAGAATGAAGCAATAGAGAGAGATAATGAGAATGAAGCAATAGAGAGAGATAATGAGAATGAAGCAAGAGCAAAAGGTAATGAGAGAACGAAGCAATAGCCAGAAATAATGACAGAATGAAGCAATAGCGAGATAATGAGAATGAAGCAATAGAGAGAGATAATGAGAATGAAGCAATTGAGAGAGATAATGAGAATGAAGCATGAGAAAGTGGTAATGAGAGAACGAAGCAATTGCGAGAGGTAATGAAACAGCTGAAGAGGAAAAGAAGTGAACTGTTAGACAGCGGAAAAGAGATCTAGAGATCACAAGAGAGACGGGAGGGGGGTTTGGAAGGGGAGGTGAGGGGGTGGGGTTGGAGGGGGGGGGTGTGAGGGGGTGGAGGAGAGGCAGAAACAAGGTGTGTGTTTGTGTCCACGTAACCTTTAGCGCTTTGAACTTAGGGACGTGGCTAGAGGTGAGGTGTTTATTCTACACCAAGTGAACCTCGACAGGACCTTCCACGGCTGTAACACCGCCGACAACAAATGTCACCAGCCAGCCGCACGCAGCTGTGTATTAAACAGCCATCCAGCCTGAAGAACCTGGAACAGACGCTCGGGTTCTGTACATATACACTCACTGTTCCTTGAATACTGCTTGTTAGGCCGTGTGCTGTTTGCTTTGTAGTGTGGCCACCATACATGTGTGCCCGTGTTCGTCATCAGGCCCAAGGTTCTGAGACCTGGGGGGATGAAAACAGTACATATATACAGCTCCCTCCTCTCCCTCCACCTCCAGCATCACCCCCCTCCCCTCCCTTCACCTCCAGCCTCACCCCCTCCCCTCATTACACTACGTGTACCCAACCCCCCCCCCTCTCCCAGCACCACCACCGCACCTTTCGTTCCCATCACCACCCCTTCTCGATCGAACCCCGAGTAAAGAGTATAAGAGCCCGACTATGGCCAACAAAGGCCTGCTATTTGAGAAGGCATTTTTCTCGGTCCGGGTCGTGGGAGGGGTATCATTATAAGAGTACAATAGCCGGTATTTGACGAGACAATATTTCCTGCCGGGCTGTGTAAGTGGACATCGCCATTACGTACAATGCCTGGCATTTGAGGAGGCATTACTTCCCAGTGTATCAGGTGTGAAGCTCCTTGGGTCTTGCTCAGTGAAGCAGGACGATAACAATGGAAGGGTGTACGGCGGACTCGGGTCTTCCTCGGGGACGAATCATTCACTCAGGCCCATAAACGAGATAGAAGAAACCTTATATTTTTTTGGGATCGGTCAATATTGGCCCACAATGGAGCCGAAGTCCAAGCAACACAGTTATTATAGACTGGAGGCAAATATTAGTTCCACCTTTTTAGTTAAGTGGACCCTCTCTCCCCTGCACTTGACAATTGAAAAGCGGGCATCCACTGGAAAACCTTCTATACTGAGCCCGGGGCGGGGGGGGTGGGGGAGGGAGAGGGCGGTGTATCTGTCTGTGGGTGTGGGAGCGGGGGGGGGGGGGGCAACAAAAGGCCTCTATAGTTCCAAAAGAATATCGGAAACACCTTTTGCATTGAAAGCTAGCCATGCAACGACGCCTATTTAACTAAAAAAAATGAGAAAGGATTGTTTTACCGTTCGGGTTAGCGCGCCTATAGACCCTTGTACCTCGTCACGGCTCGGGTATTTTGGTCTTATTTAACCACGGAAAGGTCAAGGCCGTGTTGGTGTCTCATCCTCGTTGAACAATGGGAACTATGATTCAATAGCCTTTGCTTTGAGATTAACTACAGGGAGGAGAACACTTTGAACGACCAGCAAGTGCCTTGATGCCCGAGTGGGTGAGTCATTTGCTCATGTGTTAACTACAGAAGGTCAGCATAAGCAGCTGCAGGATTGGTTCTGCAAGAATGTGCCACAAAAGCAGTCGCGAAAAGCCATCCGCAAACATAAAGAAAATGTGCTTTGGGTTGATAGGCCTATTTAGCGCAAGAATCTCATGTACTTTCTTCATCTTGCGTGTTTGAGTTTGATTTACCAGAAAAACTAGCAATGCAGTACATAAAAGTCATACGCGGATGTAAAAAAAATCTCAATATTAAACTAAGCCAATACGCGTTACTATTCGGGTGTTCTTCTTATTGCAATAATTTTAACGCATTTTGTCCTCGACAATGGGAAAGGTGAAGGCAGTAGATGAGCCATGTCTCTGGGCGGAATACCTCACCTACTCTTGGCGAAAGAGAACGTTGCTACTTTCAACCCCTTTACGGTCATGAGGCGATGATGGGAATGGTCAAACGTCTGCCGGATGTCAGGGTAAGGCCCCGGATGAGGGGTAGCCATGTCGCATGTCGATTTTAAAAAGAGGTCCATGTCGCGTGTCGATAAGTCGTTTGTCGCATGTCGCTAAGTCGTATGTCGCATTTCGATTTTAAGGCATCCCCAATGTCGCGTTGTCGATTTAAAAAAATCTGCGTGTCGCCGTGTCGAAAAAGGCCTTGAGGCCCTAGGGTGTGGTGGGAGGAGCCACGTACTGTAGTACCAAGGCATTACAATTACCCTCTCAAAGACCCCTACCCCGGAATGTGGGACGCCTCGTCAAACATACACACCACACATGTACGGGGACCAAGAACTTACTCACATCATAAAACCATAAAATCCATAAAAGCCCTTTTTTTTCGATGTATGTAAGATAAACACACAGGTGCAACAGGACAAGGAAACAGACTGTCCAATATCAGCGAGAGTCAACTTCATGAAGACCAACACACCAAGCTGCAGCAGTAGCAAACACCTATTACACTGCGAGCAAATATATAAAAATAATATCAATTACCCGCAGATTTCTAAACTAAACATGTGCTTCACCTGGCTCCACATATCCCGCTTTGTTTATAAGCACGTCCACAAGGAGAATTAACTTTTCAGTTTTTCATCACGCAGTCCTGAGACAAAAAAAATGGATTTAAAAATCAAAACAAATTAATTTGGTCTCCCTCGCTACTAACGCAATGATATGAAATCACAGGCTCACCGCCGCAGCGTTTTTCCCCTTCTTTTTGCACGAAAACCTCTGCTGCCTGTCATTCTTCGATCGCGGCAGATAGCGGCGTCCTCGCCTCCTACGTGAAGGCTGGTGCCGAGGTTCCGCGTTCCAATCAGTCACGTGGTCACCACGTGTTTGAACCGTTTACAAAATGAAGCGATTTTTGTTGTCGCTCCGTTTTGTCCAATTGACCAATTTGGGTTCCATTCAATGCGTAATTGGCCACATTCTTTACGCAGCGAAAAACACCCCAAAAAACCCGGTGGTATGTACTTTCTGTGCGTATTTGTATATATGCCTAGATATATATACCATATCTTTGCGGCCCGCCTTTGAAGATGACGATGGCGATATGCAGGCTGGCCATGCTACCAGGTGGCATAAACTAGTACTAGAACGTTGGGCGATTTTGGTTGGAAAGGCGTTCAAACTGGGGGACGTAGTGAAGGCTTATATTTATCAATCCGCTTTCCATACATCCATCCAGGAAATGATTGATTGTTAATCTTCCATAAAAACTGTGCATAACATAATCAAACTTGTTCACTGTTTGATCAGCTTTTAAACGCTGATTCTCCCCCCCCCCGCCACTGTTAACAATTTTTCGGCGAGCTCACCCCATCCCCCAGTCGTCACGTGTGCACATAATTCTCCCCCCACCCCAAATGGACCGCTCTGGACTTTGGATCCTCCCTTACTACCAGCCCATCAGGCTGAATATTCCAGCACTGTGGGGGATGCACCATGATTGAGGCCAATCGCATCGATTTACATCTCTATAGCTCAGTTAGTAAGCAGGCTGATTAACAGGTCGTGGGTTCGCGCCCCGGGACCTACATCCGGGGCATGCTTCATCCCAAACATTTCAATTCATTTCGGTTTATTAGCCCAATGTAACCTTCATGTGCACAAATGTGGCAGAAAACACGGGCATTTCACTTGGGTATAGAGGCGGGCTACACCAGCCGTCAGCTGCAGTCCCTGCATAGTCACTCCGCATGTGTGACGTGTGCGCTCCAGGTCTGACGCAGTGCCAGATCTGTCGTAATAAGTCGATTTTTGGGGCCTAGAGCAAAATTATCAGTTCCATTTCGGCATGTGATCAACTCATATTTATCACCTCATATTGCTTCCCTACTATTCCCTACCACGTTAACTCGCTTCAGGTACCCTATTATTGTATGACAAGCTGAGTGTTACATGCATCAGAAAGACGAAGGGCTTGCAACGTGGAGTATGTGGCATGCAACGTGGACTGCTGTGATCGGCATGACATGTGATAATTATTACTTACTGGTTAAAACTTTGCATTCATGTTTTCTGTCATGTCGATGGCTAATATAAACTTCCACCATTACTCTCCAGAAATAAATGTTCCAATACGGGTTCATCAGGTGAATCACTCAATTAATACGAACTGCGCAATTGGTTCTTTATGCATTACGACAGATCTGGCATCACGTCAAACCTGGAGCGTTCAGATGTGTCCGTACACATATCACTTCTGGATCCCAACATGGATTACACAACAACAACAGTGTTAACATCCGTATAATCAATAGGGAGCTGCAACAGAACATAAAAGGACACAGCTCCACCCCCCAAAAAAAAGTAAAGCAAAATTATCAGTCCCATGCTTTTAATTGAGAAATTCCCAAAGTGGCAAAAATTGATGCAAATTGAGTTACGCAGGACGCAATGTAATGACGCAAGAACATAAAAAGCCAGGCGTTCCGAAATAGCACCCGGGGGAATGTAACTATAGCCTGGATTTTTTACTGATTCATCGCCTTCTGGGTGGCAGCCAGGACACTTGTAATGTCTATGTCTGGTTACTCCACGAAGCCAGGCGAAATCGACTGACCGAATGGATCCCAACTCGCTTTCCTTTATAATCGTTCCTGATGAAATAATGTTGCCGTCTGCAACGATCGAGGAACATAGATTGGGCCTTATTGTGGATGTTATCGCCAGCCAAGGAGTCGACAGCCAAGTAGTCGAGACATTGATTGAAATAATAATAATAATAATAATAATAATAATAATAGTAATACTAATAAAACCAGGAATTTAGTTTTTATTCGTGAACACTCAGATTTAAGACCGTTTTAACACCTGTACTTGCCGGGTCATAATGGGAGAGTGTTCTCTCTATGACACATACAATGCGTCGTAAATCATGAGCAGAACACTACCTCTACCCCCCCCACCCCCTCCTCTCATCTCCTCACCTATGCCCCTGCCATCTAACCACCCACCCACCCTCATAAATCACGTGTATTATGGCACGCCATTGCACAAATATAAAAGAGTTATTTCACCTCCACACCTCGTTGTAAACAAGTTTCCAGTGACACCGCTGAAAACGCCCTTCGCAATGATGTCAGCAAGCGCGGCATTGGCGACAAGGGTCAGATTTCAAAAGAATAGCAAAAAAATACAATGCATCAGTTAATTCTATACATACCGTCAAGGTAGCTTCACGGATGCCTATCTAGCGGTGTCTTTCCTTTCATCTCTCTCCGTCCGCCGCAGATTTCCAGACAGTCACGGAGTACAGATGTAATGTGAGAGGGCGATAATTAGTGAAGGACAAGAGACTGCCGAGTGGTGGCCATGGGGTTAAATTTCAAAGAAGCCCCGCCGAGCATGCGGTCGTGGCTTGCTCAGGCATATTATTATACCCGGAGGCGTTTAAGCAGTAACTGCAGTTTGCGGTTTTTCTCGCAAAAGGTGAGCCTAAGATATGATCGCCTTCGCCAATTACAAATGTTATTATGTGTATTTATTACACGAAGTTACATATATATATATATACATACATACATACATATATATATATATCGTGTTTTTGTCCTCATGTTGACATATCGTTCATAACGTAACGTAACATAAGGTAAATATCGTGGTGAACATATCGAATGTCACATTTCAACATTAGGCCTACTAACGTTATTATCACTTATAATGGGGCCGCCGCATGTTTTTTCAGTGTTTAAATACATATGTGAATTTCGAATTTTCGAAAGACATCTTTCGTCATAATCAGGAACAGAGATACGAAGGCCCCATTTTCTGCACCAGGGCCACGGATCCGTTCCCACAGTCAACCATGAGCCCCGCCCTGAGCAGGCAGGCCGGCTAATGATACACAATAAATAATAATAATAATAATAATAATATTAATAATAATAATAATAATAACAATAATAATAATAATAATAATAATTATAATTATAATAACCATAAGCTTTAGTTTCAAGAGAATATATTTAGAACACAATCCGCGCCCTACCCTGCCAAGATAAACTGGATGAGAATAAAGCGTTAGGCGCACTCCATACAAACATAGACATCTTACACGGACGGGGCTCGAACGACGCACCGGTCGCTTGGGCTGGCCAAGCAGAGCACACTCGACCAAACGCGCAACCTTCTGACCCCGTCAAGCATAGAAAGCTGATACGCTGACACCAGCTATTCCCAACTAATCCAGTTGTGTCGAACTATGTTGAAACCGTCAAGCGTAGCTTAAGAGAGATAACGAAAATCGATAGATTGATAGAATATTGATAGATCACTCTTGGACATTTTAAGGCCGACCGCGACTCTCTAGCTGCAATAACGGCCAGGCTATTGGCCGACACGTCACCTCGCGCAGTCAGTCATTTGGCGTATCAAGGCTGTATAATGGGTTTGGCTATGTCAACAGTGTGATTATCGTCATAATTCTCAGAAGGGTCCATGTTTAAATTTGGAAATGTCTTTGCGGCCAAACGACTTGTTCGATTTCGATGATATCTACATGATGTCACTCCCAATCGTGCATACTCCACCAAGTTATAGGTTATCTACCTGAATTTATGTAGCCCCAGCGAATCTTTACACTGAAACTTGATTGACCACTTACTCGCAATTTTTTTTCGGTATCCGGAAATATTTTAGCCAATAGAGTTTTTTCAGCTCTCTCTGAAGAATGCTGTCACACAAACAGTTGCTCTCTAAACCCAACATTAACGGAGTTTCGTGACCTTGACCTTGATATCACCTTGACATAACCTTGACTTGGATACGTGACCTTATGCAATATCTTCGTCAGCGCCCAAATAATAATGTCATGTTCTACGCAGTGTGTCGTTTGTCTGACTTGACAGACAAACAAAACACACCATATTAATAAAAACTAAATTTAGGCAACATTGAAGACACACAGGAATATGCTGTGGGTAGTCAAAGCAGAACGGTTAGTCAAGTGCTCGCCATTAGGTTTGCGCTTGCATGGAAATCCCTGTCATTGGTTGCATTATAACGGTTAACAGTGGGGCCCTTTTTTTCGATGCGGATCTCCACCCTATTTGGACGCCCCCTCTATCCCAGCCGTAATACGATTATCACTAAGGAAAAATCACCAAAATAAAAATTAAAAAAGAAATCGCCCGTAGCGGCACACGGGAAATGCAAAAGAGCCGCCTGTATCGAAAAAAGAAGCTTCACGAAAATAAACCTTGAGGTTCCCCACCATTGGCTTCACTAAAATACGAACTACGCCTGACGGAAACCCGCCTCCGGCTGGGTCTCTGGCGGACGATAACCCGAGAATTTCACGGGGTTTCCAAATGTTGTTTAAGAGCATGTTTTACTGACATCACCTTGGTATATTGACGGCATCTTTATCTAGGCGTTTGTCCTCAGGCCTCTGTAGTAATCCGAAGTTACACATCCCCTCTGTGAAGCCACATATCACTTGCCTTCCTCTTCCTCCACCTCCTCCCCTTTCCCCGCCCTCAACCAAATCCCTACCCTCCCCTAAACTCCTTGATATATCTATTGGGCCGTCTTCTCAGCTGGGCAAGATGTCTTGTCTAAACCAAGAGTTTTTTAATCCCTTTTTTACACGCTTCCGGTTGTTTGAACAAGATAAACAAATATCCCCAGAGACACAACGTAGATTGTGTTTCTTTTTGTTCTGTTTCCTGTTGTTGCTAATGCTAATCACTCGCCTCCTGCCTGAGGATAGGTGGTAGGGGACCCCCCCCCCCCCCCGTCAACCACACGCCTTTCTATTCCCTGGCAAGGAACAGGAATGCAACGTAAATTACGAGCTGCCATTTGATGTATTTTTTGGTCATCCATCACCTCAAACAGAATGTCGTTTTGTTTGGGATCACGGTCATTAACATCGTTATCCAGATCACTACTATCTCCAACAAATGTAGCAGCAGCAGAAATACGAATGCCGGCTAAAAGGTAATGGGATTTTGTATTCATAAGATTAATAACCCAAGTGGCTATAACCACCTTTTCGTGACGTAATTCCACGGTGGACAGTAGAAAAAAGTTATCGGGGATGATCTGTTCGTTTTGTAATTTGACTACCGAATTCCCTATACCCCAGAGTACAATACGCTGCCCTCTACTGGCAAAGTCAGTCGAAGTCACCCACGTAGGCAGACTTGTGTACTTGATACGCATGATTGAGTCATTCGCCAGATGGCACCACTGTTGCATGTGGTTTTCTACTGCATTCACCACTGAAATGAACATCCTTATACCACGCGGTGGCGCCACCAGCGCTCACCAGATTGTCTGAGGTTGCGGCTTGTAGAATTGGTTGGTTGTATTTTCAGGACGCTTTAACCACTGTTGGTCATATCGCGTCAATGGGAGAAGGAAGGGAGAGTGAAGCCATGTCCCCGGGACATGGGATATTTATCCTGCGACCACACAGACATGGCCACAGACATGATCCACGTGCCGTTAGACTCTCGGGTGGCTAGAGCACTCGAGGCGAGCGCTCTAGCCCACTGAGCTATCAGGCTGGCCCCTCGTAGAATTGGAGACGAGCAGCAGACCGATCGATGCACGAACAAGCAACCGGCGATATCAGCAAGCGACCGGATTGTGTAAACCAGAAATATAAACGTTTGCTTAGAAACATCTGGCCTTAATTTCAGAATAATTTGCGAGAACTATTTCCTCTCAGCGGATGTGTCTCAACCGGCGATTATGACGTCGTTAATCAAAATTAACGGACTATCGCGGAGGAAGTGGCGCAAGTTAAATTGAATTTTATATCACACAATCTGGCCATGCCTACATTACGCCTGCTGGTAAATAAAACATACTTATATAGCTACCGTATCGACATTTATAACACTTGAGCTTGAAACCAGCCAGCCCAATTTTAGGCGCCCCCATCTGGAGGTTTTCATGAGTGAAGTGCTGCCCTCTAGCGGGGTGTCTTAGAGACACATGCCAGGGCGCGAACCCGCGACCGTTTGGTCTGCAGCTCAGCCCCCTTATCAACTGAGTTAAGGCAGCTCCATGTATGCAATAAATAACTATTCATTCCGGCCGTTTCGAATTTATAGACCCAAGACGTCTAAGGACCGAGTATTTGCATTCTGTGATAATCAATGACATCCCACTTTCTCTGTTCTCTGGTCTTCTTGTCAAAGTTACGCTTCACCCGTGTAGAACCAAGCATGGCAGGAGACCTTCGACGACAACACATTACGGAACACGTTGAACTAAAAACTCGGACAAAAAAAATGACAATATAGTCTTCAACATAAGCTAATTCGTTTATATGGGCCCGTAAGTTCGAACGGAGGGGCCAAATATTTCGCCCCGCTCCAAGTAATTTGTTAATGCCATATTCTAGGGCGAAATATTAGCCCCGGCCTTTTCGAACTTACGGTCCCTGGTTCAAAGCAAATAGATAGAATGGAGATCACGAATCTTGCCACCCCCCCCCCTCCCAACACCCGCCTTCAAACCCCTAATCCCCCATCTCCCTACTATGAAAACGCACTGAGTAAATCCTCTTGCAGACCTCTCAGCCACATATACCAAAGCCAAAATATATTGATTGCATGCAGAAAAACACGTGGCAGAAACCCAAAGCGTTGTTCTCCAGTGGTATGTTCGAATCGAAGCCACAATTGATGGCCCGTTTTGTTCCATGACGTTAATAGTGGGGACCATGGCCCCTGGTCTGCTTCAAGGCAGCCATTGGGATGGCCCAGCTTGGCGGCCGCCAAGCACGTATTTCACGGTTTTCCTCCTCAAGTGCTTCGGCCGTGACTGGACGATGACAAGGCACGGGGAGCCCTCTGAAGTGCCACAGGAACCTCTTCAGATACCAGGGCGTTTCTCGCTCTCTCTATTACGCAATCAATACACATATCAACTTGTCTGCCACAATACGTTTTATAACGTTTTATAACGATGTCTGTAGAAACCCATTCATCAAATTCATCACAGACACCCACCCACCTGCAAAACTTTGGCGATTCTAAGGCCTGGACATGTCTGCCTGAACGCACCGCACCTACTCTGGAATGAATTCCAAAAACAAAACAAAATTGATGCCAATCGTTATCTGTTTACAATTTTTGCTTCCCACGAGCACATAGGTTAAATGTCTGTGTGACAGATGGAAGGGGACGTTGAAGGGTTTGGATCTGTCAGGGTGCGATAAAGGTTTTTAATACCCGTTAGGACATACAAGTCAAGAGGCTGTTGTTGTGCGAACAGGGAACGTGCCTTGAAGGTCATTTCACCCGTCCTTAGCAGGGCGGTGGGGTGGGGGGGGGGTAGAGTGGGGGTCTGGGGTGAGGGGGGGGGGGGCATGCTAGCTTCAGGGTAGATATCAATGGAACTACATATCAAGGGGGATATCGTTATCGAAAGTAGTCAGAATCTTGTCACAAAATATTGAGCAGAAGCAAATAGACCGGACCCAGCTGTCAATCATTCACTGGCGTCGCTGTTGCTTTTATCCAATCATGTGTTGAAAAAATGCCCTCCACGTGCGTTATGTCGGACAAACAAAACAGCATGTCAACCTATTGTCAGTTTCAGAGATGAGTACTTCTCACTTTAAGCTACCTATCGGCAGGGGGCAAATTTTAAGATTCTTCAAAAACGGTCAAATCAGCTGTAATTTCTTGCAACATTATAGTTTTCAAGAATAAAACATTAAAATAACGAGCTTTGCGTATACATTTGTACTCTTTCGAAAATGTTATAGTTGTGAAAGAACTCTTTCTTTTCATGTGTTATTAGGTTTAGGGTGGGTCCCAGCCAGGCATGGGGTAATCATAATCAGTAATCGATTGTAATCGATTACATTTTCCAAGTAATCGTAATCGATTACATTGGTTTTAAAGGCAATGTAATCATAATCATGAATACTTTGGATGATTACTTTACAATTTTCAGTCTCAGAACTGAGCTTCACACCTTCTGTCGCCAGTATCATAAATGAAAACTGGCCACTGCAGTCCTACTGTAGAGACGCCCCCCTCCCAACACCCCCCCCACCCTCTACCCTTCTGGTCCTTCCTGTCCCATCCGAGACATAACCAGACATAACAATTAAGCTGGTTGGGTAACGGAAAGTGGACTCTCTGTTAATCCCATACTAATCTTGTTTGCATTGGATAACTAGGGATGGTCCAAAGCCACCTGTGTTATTGGGAATGGGTGCGTGGGCGCCTGATGGAATGGGGTTAGTTGCTTGTACGTGTTATTGTTCTCTGTATAGATAGATTGGAAGTTGTGTTGTTATCAGTGCTGGGACTCCCAGCACTAATTTGTAGAAATGCGCGACGCATTTTTCCTATCGATTTGCGCAGCGCCGCCCTGGCGAGCGAGTGTGAAAATGCATTGAGGACGTAGGCGACAACAGAGATATAATGGAGCCCTAGCGGAGTGAGTCGAAGGCAGAGAGTGGTACCTACCATCAGCTACGATTGTCAATTTCATACTCACGATTAAGGAAAAAGGACTCAAGCGTGGGCGGGGCTTAGTCTCGGAGTGTGGAAGGATTTGTTGAAGGTAAAAGAACGTGGGAATCAGAAGATCATGGGTAAAAAAAAATGGGAGATACGATATTACAGGAAAAGAAAACTGTTTTGTGTTCTAAAGTTCTAAAGGACACTTTCTAATGCCTCCTCTGTGTAATGCTTAGGAACCTAATTCGAAAACACTGGAGACAAAAGGAGACAAACACGGGATACAAAAGCCGTAAAAGGTTCCTTTGTCATCGTCCATCACTAGACGCATTTCTTTGGTAACCCGGGTGTATCCCTACGGTGGACCGAATACGCACATTGCGCATCGGTAAACCGCCCGACACTTTATTCAGCCGGGTATGGGTGCGCGCGCATCCATTCGGTATGCCGATGTGCCCCGTTCAAAACAGCGCGGGACATGCAGGAGTAGATTGCGGGTGATTAAGAGGTAGTGAGAATAGGTTGGTTCCAGTGCCCTTACGTGCACCCAATGTGAACGGGGCGTGCATTTCATTGGAATAGGCATATCCTTATCGGGACACCCGAAAGTTCCTTTGTCACCTGGCCCAAAAAAAATGGGCCCACTATCGTGCCAAATGTAAGACAAGGATACATGCTTCAGGAATACGATAGTACCCAGTCGGAGAGTGCGAGATGGGACTGGAGTCACAATGGACGGGCGCCAAGGGAGTGCGAAAATGTTCTTCACATGATACCCTTCCGCTAGTGGCATTGCTTGACTATGGCACTTCCAATTCAACGGCGACGAAGAGTTACTACTTGCTATCAGGAAAGTACCCAAGGCATCAGAACATGTACCGGAAACGGAAGGACGGGGGTGGTCGTGTGGAGATTTACAGTAAACTTCCGGGTAAGTAAATTAGTGGCGGTGGGCGCCATGGCGACGGACTGTCTTCATAAAGCAAGAGTCTTAATGCGCAAAACCCGAGCGGGTTGCTAAGCGCGCCAGATCGGAGACAAGAAACGCCACTCCACAGGACATGAGTGTCCACGGCAACAAAACCACGCCACCTGTTGTCAGAGAGGCAGAGTGAAGCTCTTTGATGACCACGTGGCCGGGAAGTCTCGGCTCACGTGATTTAGGTGCTGTTGGCCGAGGCTTGCATAGTTCAGTATGAAAAGAAAATCTTGAGAAAAGTATAACGTTAGAAAATACACGGAGTTTCTGTTTTGAAAGTGCGCTCGCATTCTTTCTTTTTTGTTTCTTGCGTCGGTCACTTTTTCACATGTAGGCTTTTAGTCGCCGTTTGTGTTACAAGATTCTGACGAAAGCCCGCCGCTTCCAGCGATGTTTCACAGTTCATGTGGTGTTTTTTTTTTGCGGGGCCAGAACTTTGGGGAAGGCGTGTCAGCGCGTGCGGGAAAACGACACGAAGACTAAGGGCAGACTCCATAGATGTATAAAACAGCCATCGACAAATAAATTAGAGCCCAGTTCCTCTGTCATGCGATGATAGGGATCGAGAAAACAAATTAATGGTGGACAACATGTAACGATTACCACGCTACAAATTAAAAGTACTGATTGAAAACCTGTGACCAACAGATACATCAATACATAGGAGACTGGTACCTGTGACCTTGCTAGGTCTCGGCAACCTTGAAGCAGGTCCCCCGTGTGTGCTTGTGTAAAACATTAGAATTCTTCTGGGATGGTGTCAGGGATGGAGGCACCCGAAACTCAAACATGTCCCAAACTAAGGAGGCCCTCTAGTGAGAAAATTAAACATTATTTCAGCGTCAAATATTCAACTAAACAACTTCATCCATCATGTTTCCTTTTATTCGCTATTTTCATACTACGATTTTTCTAAAGTTCGGGTATAAACACTTCGCAAAAACGGAATATTCTCTGCGTAAATCTAAGCATGGATCGGCGAACATATACATATATATATATATATATCATATAAACCTTCAAACAGGAGGCGGAGTTCACGTCGACAAGCTGGTTGACGGGCGGGTAAGGAAGTGTTGTTCTCCGGTCGGGAGGTGGCGCTGTCAGTCGAAGGGGGAGAATGGTGGAACTTGGTTCATGGGTGGGTGAGGAAGTGTTGTTTCTCCGGTCGGTAGGTGGCGCTGTCAGCCGAAGGGGGAGAATGGTGGAACTTGGTTCATGGGTGGGTGAGGAAGTGTTGTTTCTCCGGTCGGCAGGTGGCGCTGTCAGCCGAAGGGGGAGAATGGTGGAACTTGGTTCATGGGTGGGTGAGGAAGTGTTGTTCTCTGGTCGGTAGGTGGCGCTGTCAGCCGAAGGGGGAGAATGGTGGCACTTTGTCTTGCAGCTTGAGCACCCAGTACTGATGCAGCCGGTGAAGCCACTTGCCCCAATAGTCCACACACATGGCACGGGACATGAGGTGCGCATGCGCAGGCTGACCGTCGGCGTACGAAATGACGATCAGTCCCTTGTCCACCTGTAGCAAGCAGATAGAGAATCAGTGGGAAATAGATAATGGCGATTAAGCATACACCCTGCCCTTGACACGTTAATAACTTTTCAATGTGTTTATGTCATTATAAAGTTACATTAACAAGGACGTTGTGTCCCACATGGCGTTCCATAACGGTTATAAAATTAAAATGATCCAACTTTCACGTCAGTATTTATTGCTGAGTATCAATGGGTCGTTTGTCCAAAATGGCGTACTGAGTATTTGTCGAAACATAATCCATGTAATGGAAACCGAACCAAGAATTACAGAATATATCGAAAACCATCGAGAACTACAATGTTAGTGTTTTGGGTAACTTTTGTGGACAAGAAGGCAGAACTGTACCAAGAAGTATTCCGAAACGATGACATGGTTTGGATGAAGCATGCCCCGGATGGGGGCGTCGGGGCGCGAACCCACGACCTGTTGATCTGCAGCTCCGGGGCGCGAACCCACGACCTGTTGATCTGCAGCTCAGGAGGCGCGAACCCACGACCTGTTGATCTGCAGCTCCGGGGCGCGAACCCACGACCTGTTGATCTGCAGCTCCGGGGCGCGAACCCACGACCTGTTGATCTGCAGCTCCGGGGCGCGAACCCACGACCTGTTGATCTGCAGCTCCGGGGCGCGAACCCACGACCTGTTGATCTGCAGCTCCGCCTCCTTGCAGCCACCTAGGCAGGTAGGTTAGCTGGTGGGAGCTAGGTAGACTCTTAGCAAGGACCTACACGAACGAGTTTCGTTCGTTGCACGTGAGTTTTCTGGTCATGAGATGCCGATATCACAGGAAGCCGGCCTGGTAGCTCAGTGGGCTAGAGCGCTCGCCTTGAGTGATCTGGCCACCTGAAAGCCTAACGGCACGTGGATCGGTGGTTCGAGCCCCGCTGTGGTCATGTCTGTGTGGTCGCATGATAAAGAGTAGGGGGTTACCCCCGGGGACATGGCTCCACTCTCCCATTGACGCGATATGACTAAAAGTGGTTAAAGCGTCCTGAATATACAACCAACCAACTAGATATCACAGAACTGACGCATCAAACTGATGATAACAGTCCTTTGGCTTTTGGCATTTTGGGTGACGCTGGTGCATGAGATTACACGTATTGTACACACAGGAGGGGGGGGGGGGTGGGGGGAGGAGCAAGAGGTGTACGATCCAGGGACACGGACTAGCAAACCTAAATCAACACACAACCCAACAAGACAAATGGATGAATAACATTTGATGACATCTCGCGTGGTGGCATTGAGGAGCAGACGAGATTTGCCAGCACGGAGCCAATCTCCATCGTTATTTAGACAGTGAGAGTTGCAAGATACACAACTCTAAAGCGCCCCGAAGCGCACTTTGTTGCCGAGGTTATACATTGATAAAGACAGAAAGAACGAGTCGCACAAGCACACACACACACACCGCTGAACACAAAACAGTCACCACTTGAAGATTTTTGACGACTGCCCCGAGAAACAACCAGGCAGCAGGCCGTCTAACGACTACGACGAATGGAGGCGGTTCCCACTGAGACAAACATGGCCCACATGGTGCCACTTCTGCGCCCCCCCCCGCCCCTTGGCAGTGTAGCTCCGAGTTATAACCACCGCTCTCCAGGTCGGTAAACACAGCGAGGGAATGAACGAAACATTACCCAATTCATCACCCGCGGACAGTTACACGTTCGCTGAGGTAAAACGGCCAAAACGTCTAAGTACCCTCGGCGGGTTTTTACATCGTTTATTGACAGAATCAATCCGTAATTAGAAATGTTCGGTATTTAGTGTGTTTTACGGTTGTTCTCGGTTGCGTTTTTTTTTGTAGGTGTTTCCTTTCATGTCCGCGGTGTGTGCGGCAATGGGTTGTTTGCGCAGTACTAAAAGAGTCCAGACGCAACTCTTTAATAACCCGCCCAGCCCAGCAGCCAGTTTGCCTGATTGACTAAACCGAAGAGTGATCAGGCGGTAAACATTAGAATGGTTTTCCCCGTCGACTTCAGAGGGCGCTCGGGGCCCCACATGACAGGCCGCATCAAGTTTTTGCGGGTTGAATTTATAGGGCACGCCAACATTTAAAGGTCGGTTTACATCAGCGGCTCCAAGGAGGACAAAGCCCAGGACAAGGCCATCGACATGTCTGTGGCTGAATGAAGCCAGTACCGGGCTTTTAGTTCTGACACCATCCCGGCCTTGCTCCGTATATCTAGCTCATCCTCCTCCACTCAGGGTTCTCCTCTGCCTTCTCATCCCACCTATTCACCAAGTCTGATTCTCATCTCGTCTGTCTTGCCACTCTTGCCACCTGGTTCTGCAATCTAAGAATTCGATTACTTATTCGCTTCGCAATTCGTCTTGTGCTGATATTGCCCACAAAAGTACTGTGTCAGATTTTGCCTAGAACTGTTTCTTCACAGTTTCCGATTTAGCCTGGAAAGGTCGCTTCACAATTTCTGAGTAACTTTAGAATTTTCTTCTCTGTTTCTGGCCTTGCTTTGAATCTGGTATCTTCACGGTTTCTGACTCCGCCTTGAACCGCATCTTTAGTTTTTGACTTTGCTTAGAGGTTCTCTTCACTGTTTTTGACTTTGCTCAAAATTGTCTTTCATGGTCTCTCATCTTGCTTTGAACTGTATCTTCACGGTTTCTGACTTGCTTTGAACTGTATTTCATTGTTTCCGACTTTGCTTGTCTCTGTTTTTGACTTTGCACAGAACTCACTTCCCTGTTTTTGACTTTGCTTAGATAAGGTTCTCTTCAGAGTTCACTTAGAACTATCACTGCACTGTTTTTGACTTTGCATAGAACTCACTTCCCTGTTTTTGACTTTGCTAAAAATTGTCTTTCATGGTCTCTCATCTTGCTTTAAACTGTATCTTCACGGTTTCTGACTTGCTTTGAACTGTATTTCATTGTTTCCGACTTTGCATGTCTCTTCATTGTTTCTGATTACCTGTCTTGGGTTCGAGTCTGGGCATAGGCACTTAATCTCGGGCGTGTTTCATCCATTTATCATTGGAGGTTCCTTGGTCCATTCTGGCCCTTTTGTGCATCGGACTAAACACCAAATCATTGCACGTCACAGTTTACTGGTTGTTGTATCTTACGTTTGTCTGTCAGTTAAGGCTCCTACCCACATACTAACATTTCTGCGTTTGATTACCCAATCGTTTCTCACATCGGTGAACGGAAGATATCGCCCTCCAAATAGACCATTTATAGCATATATGCCAATATAGTGTTTAAACAAAAAGCAAACAATTGAAGCTAAGCTGAAATTCCTAAAGACTTGAGAAGTTCACGGGTCAGATTTGGCTGTCAGAGGTGTGTAGGCCTTGTAGAGATGAAATGCCTTACGCTTAGGTATGCCACTCGTGGGGACGTCCCTCACAACAGCCAGGTGCAACGCTAATGCATCACACCAGGCTGTAAACATCCCATAATATATCCTATAATACATTGCCCCGGGGGGAGGGAGGGAGGGGTGATAACCTGTAACTGACAGGTGGCCCTGGGTAGGTAGGTAGGTTGAGGGGTGGGGGGTGGGGGTGGAGAGGCGGGGGGATAATGACATGGTGGGTGGAGCGCGGTCCGGGGAGCCCCTCCCTCCTTCCCGCCACCCCGCCGCTCCAAATCACCGACTGCTCTCTGCGTCCGCCTACAGGTGGCGGCACCTGTGTCAATCCGCCGACCGGAAGTTACGCCATTAGGCGTTTGGGTGGAACGATTCCGCGGCATTCCCGCCTCGAACAGGAATGGGGTCAGGGCAGCCATGTGAGGGCAGCCCCCGTCATGTGAGGGCAGCCCCCGTTATGTGAGGGCAGACCCCGTCATGTGAGGGAAAACCCCGTTATGTGAGGGCAGACCCCGTCATGTGAGGGAAAACCCGGGCATGCGAGAGAAGACCCCGTTATGAGAGGGCAGACCCCGTCATGTGAGGGAAGACCCCGTTATGTGAGGGCAGCCCCCGTCATGTGAGGGCAGCCCCCGTCATGTGAGGGCAGCCCCGTCATGTGAGGGCAGCCCCCGTCATGTGAGGGAAAACCCCGTTATGTGAGGGCAGACCCCGTCATGTGAGGGAAAACCCGGGCATGCGAGAGAAGACCCCGTTATGAGAGGGCAGACCCCGTCATGTGAGGGAAGACCCCGTTATGTGAGGGCAGCCCCCGTCATGTGAGGGCAGCCCCCGTCATGTGAGGGCAGCCCCGTCATGTGAGGGCAGCCCCCGTCATGTGAGGGAAGACCCCGTTATGTGAGGGCAGCCCCCGTCATGTGAGGGCAGCCCCGTCATGTGAGGGCAGCCCCGTCATGTGAGGGCAGCCCCCGTCATGCGAGGGCAGCCCCGTCATGCGAGGGCAGCCCCCGTCATGTGAGGGCAGCCCCCGTCATGTGAGGGCAGACCCCGTCATGTGAGAGAAGACCCCGTCATATGAGGGCAGCCCCCGTTATGTGAGGGCAGACCCCGTCATGTGAGGGAAGACCCTGTCATGTGAGGGAAGACCCCGTTATGCGAGGGCAGACCCCGTCATGGGAGGGCAGACCCCGTTATGCGAGGGTAAACCTTGTTACGTGAGGGCAGACCCCGTAATGTGAGGGCAGACCCCGCACCCCGTAATGTGAGGGCAGACCCCGTGATGTGAGGGCAGACCCCGTTATATGATGGCAGACCCCGTGATGTGAGGGCAGCCCCCGTTATGTGAGGGCAGACCCCGTTATGTGAGGGCAGACCCCGTGATGTAAGGGCAGACCCCGTTATGTGAGGGCAGACCCCGTTATGCGAGGGCAAACCCCATTATGTGAGAGCAGACCCCGTTATGTGAGGGGTCATACCCCGTTATGTGAGGGCAGCCACCGTTATGTGAGGGCAGACCCCGTGATGTGAGAGCAGCCCCCGTTATATGAGGGCAGCCCCCGTTATATAAGGGCAGCCCCCGTTATGTGAGAGCAGACCCCGTTATGTGAGGGGTCATACCCCGTTATGTGAGGCCAGACCCCGTTATGTGAGGGCAGCCCCCGTTATGTGATGGCAGACCCCGTCATGTGAGGGCAGACCCCGTCATGTGAGGGCAGACCCTGTTATGTGATGGCAGACCCCGTTATGTGATGGCAGACCACGACATGTGAGGGCAGACCCCGGCATGTGAAGGCAGACCCCGTTATGTGAGAGCAGACCCCGTTATGTGAGGGGTCATACCCCGTTATGTGAGGCCAGACCCCGTTATGTGAGGGCAGCCCCCGTTATGTGATGGCAGACCCCGTCATGTGAGGGCAGACCCCGTCATGAGAGGGCAGACCCTGTTATGTGATGGCAGACCCCGTTATGTGATGGCAGACCACGACATGTCAGGGCAGACCCCGGCATGTGAAGGCAGACCCCGTTATGTGAGGGCAGAGCCTGTTATGTGAGGGCAGACCCCGTTATGTGATGGCAGATCCCGTTATGTGAGGGCAGACCCTGTTATCTGAGGGCAGACCCCGTTATGTGAGGGCAGACCCCGTTATGTGAGGGCAGACCCCGTTATGTGAGGGCAGACCCCGTTATATGAGGGCAGACCCCGTTATGTGAGGGTAGACCCTGTTATGTGAGGGTAGACCCGTCATGTGAGGGCAGACCCCGTTATGTGAGGCCAGACCCCGTTATATGAGGGCAGACCCCGTTATGTGAGGGCAGACCCTGTTATGTGAGGGTAGACCCGTCATGTGAGGGCAGACCCCGTTATGTGAGGCCAGACCCCGTTATGTGAGGGCAGACCCCGTTATGTGAGGGCCGTTATGTGAGGGCAGACCCCGTTATGTGAGGGCAGACCCCGTTATATGAGGGCAGACCCCGTTATGTGAGGGCAGACCCTGTTATGTGAGGGCCGTTATGTGAGGGCAGACCCCGTTATATGAGGGCAGACCCCGTTATGTGAGGGCAGACCCTGTTATGTGAGGGCAGACCCCGTTATGTGAGGGCAGACCCCGTTAGTAGCAGCACCCAACAAACTGGTTCCCCGCTCATAGCTAGCATCCAGCTAGCGTTTACCTGGAGTTTACCTGGAGGTCTTGGGGAGGATCAAAGTTGAAAGCCCCTAGGTAGCCTGCGACCTGAAGTGGGTTGTCGTATGTCCAGCGAATATCGGCTTTCGACGCTTTCGAGGTCTTCCATTCAATCAGGCAAAGTTCTCCTCTGAAAGAAAGTCAGTATTACAAACGTTTCATCATAGTACTAAACAAGGATCGCAGACAGTCTCTACGTGAGGTTCTTTGCCTCGGGTTACAGACGCTCGTGTCATGAGATGTGCCTACATTTCAAATGCTATAGTTCAGGACAGACTTTCTGAAAGTACGTCTCTGCAAATTCAGGGAGAGGAACAACAGTGGATGGAAAGGAACATACCGGCTGTATCTAGAACATAGCATTTGATACAAAGTTAAAGAAAATGGCGTATATGCGCCCAACAATATTTTGACATATTTTTTGGTCAAAATGTAAAAATATAACAGTAAAAAGAAAATGTTATGGTGCATTTGTGACATGTGCCGTGTGCAAATCACGCGTAAACAAACACACACACGCGTAAGAATAGAGCGTGAACAACCGTTTTTTCCTAATTAGGTCAGGTCATGCCCTGACCTTTATTTCCAAATTGAGTAGATCCAATCAAACGCTTGGTTTCGCAGTAGACAGGATTACAGATGTGTCTTGTTCTAAAAATGACTGAACACATCTGTTACCGAAATAATAAAACCAAATGTCGCCAAACCCCTGCAACATGGCCGTCAATGAAAACATATACAGTTCACCCAGGTGACGACCTGCCCATCAGACACTCCGTTCCACTGACACTCCACTCCAATCACTGACACCCCGCCCCGTTGCCGAAGCAAACCTGCCGACATCAGCGCTTTAATTAAAGCACGTCGGAAGAGAGAATAACAAGCAAGAATCGCGTCTAGAGATGCTGGCGGTACGCCACAGACGGGTCGCTGGAGTGTTTAGTGGACTGGTTGGTCATTGGGCCTGGGCTGGGCATTCCACAGAGCTCGGGACCAGAGTAAACATGTCTGCTTTGTGTGCCGTGTGGGGTTTATTAGGCGCAATAGAGGCCGGCGACGGGCCGAGAATGAGTGACCTGTGATAACATATGACCGGACACTGAGCACAGAGGGAGGGACGGAGAGACAGAGAGAGAGAGAGAGAGAGGTGTCTTCCGAGAAACACTTAGTCTGAAGCTTGACGCTGGCGACAGGGACACGTCAAGGGCCCAGAGACCGCCCCCCCCCCAACCCTCAGCCCTTAAGCCTTATCGACTGGTTAATTAAATCAGCGGCTCAGCGCCGTAGACAGCTGAGAGGGGGGAAATGTCAGCGCTCTAGGTGACTGGTTCGGCAGTATCAATTAGCAAAGTATGATCAAAATATCACCAATACAGAGTAGTGATATCTCAGAGAGCAGTGATATCTCAGAGAGCAGTGACATCTCAGAGAGCATGATATCACTAGAAAGCAGCATTATTACTAAAGTAGTGATATCCCCAGAGTAATGAAATCATCAGAGTAGTGATATCTCAGAAAGTGGTGATATCACCATAGTGATATCTCAGAGAGTAGTGATATCTCAGAGAGTAGTGATATCTCAGAGAGTAGTGATATCACCAGAGTAGTGATATCACCAGAGTAGTGATATCTCAGAGAGTATTGATATCTCAGAGTAGTGATATCACTAGAAAGGAGCATTATTACCAAAGTAGTGATATCACCAGACAGTAGTGATATCGCTAGAGGAGTGATATCTCAGATAGTAATATCTCAGATAGTAATATCACCAGAGAGTAGTGATATCACAAAAGTAGTGATATCACCAGAGTAGTGATATCACCAGATACAGTAATGTTATTACCATATAGAGAAATGTAACATCACCAAGGGAGTTACCGAGAGTAGATCATCACAAGAGGAAGTTATTACCACATAGAGAGTAGCGAAACATACAGGCGGTGGTAATATTGGCAGATACCCCATAACGTATTCACCACTTGACATCGGCATGGGCGCAATAGTCGTTATCAGATACAACTCCTCCCCGCCCGCCCCGCCCCGCGCCGCCCGGCCCACCCCACCCTGCTCCCTCTCCTGGCCACACATAGCCATAACGTACCGGCCCACCCCACCCTGCTCCCTCTCCTGGCCGCACATAGCCATAACGTACCGGCTGTTGAACACGTTTTCCTGTTCTTATCACTCAGAATCTCTTCCAGGAAAAGAACGTGACGCCCACAAGTAAATAACAACCAATATTAGAAACACTTATCCCTCGTCACCTCACACTCACGTCAGACCCCGACCAACTCGGCACGTCTCACCCATAAACCCCCCTAACCCCACCCCCCCACACACACACAACACGCACATCAAGGAATCCTTGCTTTAGGCCATATTTGTGAACACACGTGTGCGCCAAAACCCCGTCAAAAAGGGGAAATAGGAACTTGTATGTATATAAGCTGTAAAGTATGAGAAGCAATGCGGAGAGCGGCGACATTTTGGAGTATAATTGAGGGTGGAACCCGGATCCATCGCTCTGATTCGTTGCCTGATTAATGGAGGACGCTTTAACCTGTGAAGGTCATATCGCGATAATGGGAAGGGTCATGACGATAGAGAGGAGCCATGTCTCGGGGAGTAACCCCCTACGCTTTGCAAAGAAAGACAAATACAGACAATCTTTATCCTGCGAAAACATAGACATCTGCGCAGGCAGGGATCGAACCACGCACCGGGCGCCTGGGCTGGCCTAGCGGGGCATCCTCTACCCATAAGGCCACGCGGGTTTATAGCCCGTCTGTGTCGTCCGGGGACCCTTTTATCCGCCTTTCATACTACCACTGTCCACGTTTCCTCGGCCAGGTTTAGCCTACAGATGTGAATGTCGGGTTGGTTGGTTGGTCGTATATTCAGGACGCTTTAAGCCCTATTGGTCATATGGGAGAACGGAAGAAAGACATGGGATCTTTATCTTGTGCTCTATGCGAGCGCTCTAACCCACTGAGCTATCGGGGTGGCCCTGTGTATGTATGGACCCGAAGGTGCCCCTCAGTTGGTATGAAGCTCTAGTAGTACTACCAGCTGAACTACATACCCTGCCTGGGGAGCACAGGCTGCATGAGGCATCCCTCTGTCATCACACGGGCACACTCGGCGACAAGTACGGGTCATTCCCCCCGCGATCTGCACCCAACACACGTTGGGCGCAGACGGTATAATATGTCTCTCCTTTGCACGTAAGTGATTTGTTGATTAATAATGACCTGTGTTCCAGGAAGTTAAATGCTGGGTGTTTAGGTCGCATTTTAGTGTCCACGATGGGCTAAATCGGACCCAGAAATCATTCTGGATAATGAACTGCGGTTGGATGACACTTGCCCCAGATGCAGGTTCCAGGGCGCGAACCCGTGACCAGGTTGGTCTGCTGGCCGTGCAGCTCAGCCCGCTTACCAACCGAGACTCGTCCAGGTGTGAAAGTGACAGACACGCCGTCAAATAAAGTTTACCACACAGGTGTGGTGTCGGTTGGTCCTTCAGCCCACAGGCTTGTGCTGGGGGCCGGTGGGGATGCGGGGGAGGGGGGGGGGGGTCACGTCGCTGGTTACCATCGGGGGGCGGGGGGTAGGGGGGGGGGTGACGTCGCTGGTTACGGCGGGACTTCATAACGACCAAAAATTGAACGCAGGTAACTTGCCAGCAGATGGCACCCATTGTTCAGGATGTGTTTTTTTTTGTATTTGTAACATAAAAAGTGAAATATTTGACCCAGTTAACGCTTGGCGCACCTTTTGCCATACACAATGCTGTACCGATATATTTGGCAGGTTTCGCGCCCGGAGAGGTACCTATAGACGACATATGCCGGTGAGATGTGGTGTTGTTTTAGCGAGTGATTACCAGAAATAAAATGAAACGAATCGGTGTTTCAGGACGCTGGTTGGGTACACAAGGGATAAACTGGGCCAAGGAACCTCGCCCCCAGGGACGTCGAATGACGAATGGATGAAATATGCCACAGATTATTATGCCCGGGCCCGGATTCGAACCCAGGACGAATTGATCTGCGGTCTAGTGCGTTAATTAATACACCATGGAGCCCCCCCCCCCTCGTGATTGCTGGATGTGACATGGGCGTGCTAACAGGACAGGTTATAGCGGGACAAAGGAATTCAAGGAATTAATACGTTGGTGCTTGTTAGGCCGTGTTGGCGCACATATCTGTCTGCAGCAAATTGTGCCAGAAATAGAAAAGCACTGTCGCGTTTCAGGTGTTCCGTCCATCGACTTGCAGTAGAACTCGGACGAAGAAACGGAATATTATTAGCAGATAGAATGTGCACTTATTGTAAACAAATGGATATTGTAGTACTCTAAGACGACTACCATGCCTTGTTGTGTTGCCCGCGCTATAGAGATATCAGGGAACTATACATAAAAAACACTTTTTGGAACCCACCAACCTTTGAAAACTTCCTTATATTAATGTCTTAATACTAGAACTCAAAGGAATTTGGCCGTGTATATCTATACTGTCCAAAAAAGAGGGATATTTTTGATAAATACTTGATAATGTATTGTGTACGCTCAACATTTGTTCGTTCATTTTGTATTTCGTTTGCATGGATTCGTTTGTATTATGTACTTTGGGCCTGATGGCTTTGGAAACGGAAATAACATCAATATAGGGTACAATGGCCCAGAAGGGTCCCGGTAGGCGGAGTCGCTCTACCATACGCGTATCGTCGCAATCACTGTGATCATTGTCACAGGATATGGGATCGTTATCCGGCGCACACATAACATAACATATTTGCACAGTGGGCTGCGAACCTCAGACCCCCGGTGATGTGATGCCTATATCGGCAGAGTATCCGTCCATTTACTCCTATTGCAGCAAGTGTTCGGCGTGAGTTATACGTGAGCCATGCGGCAAAACTGTGGTTCGCGCTGACGTTATGGAAGAATGTCCCCCTGCGTGCCTGCTAGCCACCATACCACACTTATTGGTGTAGCCCCGTCGTTGTTGGTTGTATAGTCAGGACGCTTTAACCACTTTTGGCCATATCGCGTCAATGGGAGAAGGAAGGGAGAGTGGAGCCATGTACCCAGGAGCAACCCCCTACTCTTTGCGAAGAAGGACATGGGATCTTTATCCTGCGAACACACAGACATGGACACAGCGGGGCTCGGAACCATCGACCCACGTGCCGTTAGGCTCTCAGGTGACCAGAACACTAGCCCACTGAGCTCCCGGGCCGGACCCAGTAGCGCTTTCGGCTCTTGTCGACTGGGCTCTGCTTTAAAAACCCAAGCGGTCCGCGTCTGATTCGAATCCCACCTGTGCACATGTCTATACTTGTGCATGCAAGATAAAGGCCCCATGTCTTGCTTCGCAAAGAGCAGGGGTTACTCTCCGACACATGGCTCCTCTTCATGTTCGCCATATGACTTGCAGAGGTTACAGCGTTCCACCCAACCAAACCAAGCATCTCCGGCCGGATCTCTCAAGTGCCGGATGTATAGCAACATAGAGATCAAACCCAGACAATTAACTTCATTAGATTGGCAACACTTCCCCCCCGATGTCGCCAGGTTATCATAATGCAATCAAGTACGGTCATCTGACATACGGGACACGCCACGGCAAAAAGAAACATACCATAACGACCCGTACAAGACACTTCAGCATAACGTAACCCACGCGACAGTTGCACCGGTGCCGCTTGCATTAACAGGTATATACTGTCAACATGTCTAAGCCGGCAACGAATACAGTGGAATACTAGATCAAGATACATCATGATAATAACTACACAGTACACCACAACAGTCACCACCTGAAACAAGAGAGCGAGCGACGGGACAATGATATATCCTCCAACCACCAGGTTGATGCCAACAGCAAGCTCTGATTACATGACAATAAAAAACAAACAAATTCGAGCGAAATGAAAAACGAACATACATAAAGGGGAAACCTGAAGAAAAGGAGGTGAAAAATTACGTTATTTTATTTGATCCCAAGGTAATTAAAATTTATCAAAGGACGTTTTTCAAAATAATGAATTTCAGATTGTTTCGTAAAAATGAACTGTAAACTGAATCCATTGCGCAATCGGTATCCATGTAAGCTCTTTTTATTTAAAGAAATGCATACATTCTCATACCTACTTTGAGTTGCGGTATGAACAGCTTTAAGCCCAGGAATGACGTGATAACGGGCGCGAGTGCACGCAGACGTACCTGTAGCGAGCGACGCAGTCATAGATCCCCTTGTAGCAGAGCTGGCGATGTAGCACAGTATGCTCCACATTCACCACGTCGCTGATGTCGTTCCGGACGCTGCGAGAACTCTCCCAGTATCCCTCGTTGTCTGGATCAATGACCAGCTTATCCTCGGGTTCACCGTTCAGGAACTCTTCCACTGTCGTGTGAAAGTTGATACCTCTGGACAAGGTCGCTGTAAAAAGTGGTTATAATTCACTACTTTGATGCCCACACATTTACAATTAAATGCGAATATCGATATATTAGCAATATTATTAGGGTTAAAGCCTTGTTAACGCAACGAAAGGCAACAAATGTAATTATTTGTGCATTGTTGACTGACTTTCTTCTCTGTACTGTGTCACCTCATTCTGGAAACTTTGAACAATAATTCAGGTAGGTGACATGAAGCTATTCACAGACCGATTAAACTCTATGTATTAGATGGCATATTATTTTGCATGTAATTGGGAAACAGTGGATGGAGTGGGAGGTGGGTGTCTGGGATGCAACAATTACCCTTATGATGAAGTCTGAAGCCCTCCTCGCCTAGTTCCGCGATCATTTTCTTCCTCCAGCGTGCCAGAGCTATCCTGGACTCCGGCGGCTGCGTCGTACTCAATATGGTACCCACACTGGGGAAATACGGGTTTTCACACGCAGCTCTTTCCGTGTATCCAGGAATGTTGATCTCGGGTAACTCTGGCGGCGTGCGGATAAACTCGTTGATACTCCGAACGGAGAAAAACGGGAACGTCATCACTGGGTCCAGCATCGATAAATCCGGCTGGTTCAATTGAACATTTTCTGGCTCTGTGGTAAGATCACTGCTGGGAGGTTCATCCACAAAATTGTATGGCGTTGTGGCGGCAGAAAGGCTTTCAGGCAAAGGTGAGATGGGTGCAGTGGCAATATTTGTAGGTTTTTCTTGGACTAGCACCTTTTTTGTATTTTTCTGTGAGTTTTTCTTACTCTCTACCCGTTTCTCCTCTGCGATGGATGCCAATTGCTGAGTATTCGCTTCATCCTCCCCTGTGTTATTGCCTCCTGGAGCCTGCTTCTTTTTTAGTAATGGCCCAAAGAGATGTTGATTCTCTGTATTCCAGGTGATGATCTGACGAATGGTATCCTTATCATATCTGTGGCAAGCAGTTGATGTAGACAGATGTTGTTGTCCATGGGAATTATTATGGCTTGAACATGGCACTCCAACTCTAACTTGTGACAGAGACCTCAATCCCAGCCTCAGCGTTTTCATCTTCAAGGACGGTTGCACCTAAAAGAAAAGTCATATCAATAATAATTGTGTGTGGGGTGTAAAGGTTACTGTAGTTGTTCTGTCAAAGCTGTAAAAATGTTTATTATATCTTCTGTTATTCCAGGGTAGCTGATTATACAGTCTGGCATATAAGATATTGTATGAAAGACTATCCAGTATGGTTGAAGGATGAAATACAATTTGTAGTTTGACTTTTAACAACTCTTCTTATTGTGCATTTAAAATACTGGCTAGTACATACCAATTTTTGATCCGAAATACATATATATATTTCACACTGTACAGAATGTAGGAGATTAAATTTCAATATGCATACTATAAACTGGGGTATTGACCATATACTACACCATCAACCAACCTCACCTGTGGATGTGTGACTAGGGATTATTTATAAATGGGACTGGCCGAAGCTGAAGTGGAGGTTGGTAAGTGCAGTAAATTGATATGTGAAAATATCAAACAGTTGGACAGCAACAGTGAAGAAATGAGAATGGTACATCAACAGACAGATGGCCTGATGCTGTAAATTGAGATCTATGAAATATATGTAACATGAAGGTTCATGAAGCATTAGTTATTTACAGTTGAGGTGGGAACCATAAACACTGTATTCACTGCAACAATAATGTAAACTACATACCAACATGGGGGTGAGGGCTGGTATCTGCAGAGAGACTGGGTCTGTACTAATTATGCTGCTGTGCTAGCTGACACTTCTAAGTTTGCTGAAATCATTGATGTAGATGAACCTTTAGTCATTTATAGTGAATCTTAATTCCTCACCACCAGGACATGTCTCCACCCCCTCAAACATTGACTACCAAAGCCCTGGCACCAATACAAACCCCTTGTCTACCCCTCTTCTCTGCCTTGGTGGTAAAGTTGTCCAGTGATCAAAACTACAGGTGCTCACATTCAGCCCAGCCCAGGCTAAGGCTACTAAAGCCACCAAAGCCAAAGAAATACCTAGCTTGATCACGTAGCCAGCAACAGCGCCACCAGTTTGGGGCTAAAAAATATGAGAAATACCTGTGTATGGACAGGATGGCTGTACTACCAGGATGGCTACATGGGGGTAGGGGAGGGATGAGGAGTATTTAAAGCTCTCACCCGAGTGGATTGGCAGGCCCTTTGCATAGTGTACAGATTAATGCACAGGCAGGAGTAGCCTCGGGAGACCCACTCCGCCGTTGGGTCTCGGTTCCAGCCTGGGTTTCGCATGGGGACTTTCGAACAGAATAGGCAGATTTGGAAATTCTGAATTATCTTGAGGCACACTGGGGCTAAATATCACATTTTTGTATAGATTAATCTTTTAGCTATCAAATTCTTCCAAATAATCAAAAAGATTGATCACCTGTATCTGTGTTTGCAAGACGATTTATAAAGCAAACTTTGAATTCTCTGTGACAGAGGGTGCTGCTATTGTCCTAAACTGCAAAGTGCCTGTCTGACAGCGCCATCTAGCGAAGAGTCGTATTTAACCCCAGTGTGCCTCCAGATAATTTAGAATTTCCAAATGCGTCTATTCTGTTTAAAAGTCCACGTACGAAACCCAGGCTGGAACCGAGACCCAACAGCAATGACGAAACAGAGTGGGTCTCCTGAGGCTAAGGCAGGAGAGGCTAGCACTGCTACTGGGGTCGGTGTAAAAGTTGAGTGTGAATTCTTTGATAACAATGTGACCTGGCTGTTTTGGTAGTATGGCTATCCTGTCTATAGCATTGGCCTAGACCAGAAATACCCACCAGCACTGTCAGATGAAAATACAGGTAAGCTTACAGTAAATCGACTGACACATAGGGGGGAAACAGGGAAACAGACCCTCACTGCCCCCCTGTATCAGTTGATTTATTACACAGGCGCTGTAAATCAACTGACACAGGATGGGGGGGAGGAGGTGCCCCCCCCCTCCCCCCCCCCCCCCCCCAGCCTGTGTCACTGTCTGTCAGTTCACAGTTATGGCGATCTTTATTGACAGTTACCAGGTTACGGCGCCAGTGATTTACTAGTCCTGCAAGCAAGCCGCAGTCGAGCGGACTAGGCCTACGTTACATCTAATAATCTATGGAACTAGTGATTTACCAGTGTTTATTGGGCCTGGGAATGAAAATGACAAACTGAAACTGAAACTAAACTTGACAATGAAACACAAAGGCGTCACGAGATACCTACCAGGATAAAGCAGCAAACTTGCAAATTATTCGACCAAAGAAGAGAGACTTAGGCCACTTTGCCGCACTTTCGAAGCCAGAACTGTCAACCGCGGGGAAATCTTCCCCAGCCGCTTATTGAGCGATAATAAGTCGTCTACAAGTATCTCTAATGGGATTTACCCAACATAGTTTGTCCGCGGCATATTTACTGCACGTGTTGATACTCTGCAACGCAGTCGGGTGTAGATAATGCATGAAAACATGAAGTTTTATTTCACCGACTTTGATGAAATAACCTGCATGAGCTGATGAGATAAATGCACTTGATAATGAAAATATCACAACCATTCTATTGTTGTGACTGGTGTTGCTTAACAACCCTTAAAAAACCACTAACCAGTTTACGAGAGCGCCACCCAGCGACATTGTGTAACACCTCATTGAACAACCACCTATGCCGCTGTATGCACTGGAGCGAAAACTACCGCCCTGAGAACAACAGGTGGAACGGCCAGGCCGACTCGCCGAAATGCAGCGAAGCAGAACAACAGCAACAGAAGAAGTAGAGACACAGACCGACACAGTCGCACTGAGAGCAGCCTAGAGTTTATCGGCAGCACCCCTTGGCCTGGACATAGTTCCCCCCGAGGTATGTAATATCTCCCTTCGGCTAGGGCATAGTGACCCCCCTGAAGAGGTAGAGAAAACAACACTATCATCACTTAATTTAAACCTTATATTCCGGCATTATAAGCACAGGTACTTCCGACGAAATCGTCGCAAAGTGACATTTATTAGATGCAAACCACCACCCCCTCCCCACCCCTCAAGCAAGGGGATGCTAATTAGGACTCTTAGAGTCGAACATTTTTCCATGACCCCTATAGAGCAGGAACGATGCCGTTTTTTCATGCAAAATCAAGGCCATCTGAGGTGCAGGTGTACCCCAGGTTGTAAAACAAAACATTGGCGGACACCCGCAATCATTTTCAACCCCATACCGCCCGGTCTCAAGTTTTCAGAGAACCCGCGTAGACACCCCCCCCCCCCCCCTCCTCTTTTCGAATTCCTATATCTGCCTCTGTACTTATTTATTTTTCGTGTTCGTTTAAATTATCTGCAGCATTGTATGTTTAAAGCTTAACTATCAGAAAATAAGTATTTGATTGCCGTAAGGACACTATTTATCAATTCATAGTAAGTTCGCAGCTTTATCATACTTAGCCTCGGGATACCCGGTTTCAGCCTGTATTTCCTACGGGGGTTGTCAAAAAGAATACGCACATTTGAAACAAAATCTGAATAATTTGGAGGCTATCTTTCGGCTATCAAATTGTTCCAAACAAGATTTCTCACTTGCATCTGTGTCTCTTTCTGTTGCAAGATGTTTTACGGAGCACCAAAGTCCGATCCGGGTGCCTTAGTTGTCGCCGCCGTCCCCATCTTTTCCTCTGTATTCATCACCTCCGCCCCCACCATCCTTGAATCTCACCCGTCGCCACCATCCTCCATGCCCATCATCCTTCCGCGGTAAAGCCCTCCCTTTTTTCGCCGCCAAATTCCACTCGGTCAGGATTTTACCCCCAAATTCCGCTCGGTCGGGATTTTACCGCCAAATTCCATGCGGTCGAGATTTTACCGCCAAATTCCATGCGGTCGAGATTTTACCGCCAAATTCCATGCGGTCGAGATTTTACCGCCAAATTTCGCTCGGAAGGGGTTTTACCGCCAAAATCCGCTCGGAAGGGGTTTTGTTCGCGGCAACCCGCTTTATGTTCAGACCCCCCCCCCCTACCCAGTCGCAAGTTTAAAATATGCGCTCTATAAGGGTATCTTTTTCATCATAAATATCTGCTCTCTCAGGCATCAAATTCAGCGGCATCAGCGGAACGCCCCACCAGACTTGTATAACAGTGCACCCCCTTCCCCCGGGAGTTTCCCGCAGCTACTGAACGCAATCAAGTTGTAAATTATACCCCCCCGTTCTTCCATGTTAGGGCGAACTATTGTTTCAGCATAGCTCACATACGACTCCTCAGTGGCTGATTGACTGTTCTTGTGCCCTCTAAACCCGTTGAATCATTGCTGGCAAAGGACCCTAGGCTGAAGCTGGGCCGAGTTTGGCTCGGATGTTGTCTTCGATACAATGGTCCTGAAAACTGTTCTTCGAGTCAGCTCCGTCAATGAAATCAGGTCTTGCAGAAGCACACGGCGCTTTCACTTGGCGAGAATGTTTTGGAGACTTATTCGCGTTTGTCAGTGCCCCTGTCACAAACAGCAAAGTTTTCTGAAAGGCTTTCAGTTTGTTCGACGAAAACACAGAAATCCATGGGCTGAAGACAGTTGGCAGGGAGGCGTAGAAATACCTATCGGCAAAAGGTCACCTCACCAGCTCACAATCATAATGGCATTAATGGCCTACCACTATGAATCCATGGCGTTGCCTATGCTATGGACGCAGTATGGTTGAAGCCATGTAGCATTCTATAGTCAGAAATCAACTTCACATGACAAATTGACTTGTTTAAGTACAGCTTTCATAGTTAGTTTCAACAATGTAAAAGTACTTTTCTACATATAATTACTGATGTATGAACTCTTTCAAAGTAGTTGAACTCTTCAAAAGGATCCATAATTGCCTACTGGCATAAAAATTGACAACAACATGCCACCATTTTTTTACAGGAAGTTGTTCACTGCACATGTGAAAGGTCATCACATGATATTATAAGCCCTGCTAATTGGTTTATTGTTCAGAGACCCAGTCATTGGTGAAAACATATGTTTTCATGTAAATTTCTAGTGACAGACTGGAATATTTTTGCCTTTCAAGAAAGGTTATTTATGTGATTAGTCATTACTTGTCAAGAAGTAATAAGAAAAAGATTAAGGTTTGTTTCTGTTATAAAATTTTTTTATTGACTGGTTAAAGTCGAACAACCCTGAAATGGGGTTGTTCCAGATGAGGATTTTACTATGGAATGCGACTATAGTCGGCACAGAAACTATTTGCCGCCTCGTTTTCTAATTTGACATGAAATGTTTCATTGACAAGCCTAAAATCAGTTTATATTTGTCAACTTGAACCAAAGACCCAACAGAATTTGGCGTACTCACAGTCCTGTTGTTAAAAGAATTTACATGATACCAACATTATAACTTTCACGCAAACGAAGCGGATAAGTTTAGCTATGGCCGTCGCTCTGTTTACCTTGTCATCTGTCATGTATGTGGGCGATAGTATTGCTGGTATTTTGGGCAGGGGGGTTAGGTTGTGTCAATGTCAAGCCGTAACTTGAATTAAGCTTACATGCGTTTATAGTTCCACTCATATATATGAACATTGAAGCTACAAACTCATTCCTTTTGCATTGCTTTTGCTTTGAGACGCTAAAATTACTGTTAGTATAGAAACTTTGCATGGGCACATAATGCTCTGTCCCCTTTTCTAGTGCCTGATATTAGACTCTTCCGTGGGCTTACTTCTTTTAACCAATGAAAACGCAGTAATATGACCTTCACCTTACGACGTCATAAAAAGGCGGCTGTCAACACATCTTCGTCTGCTATACTTTATGCTAGAGACTATCGTGTTGTGCTGTTATTAAACAAGATACACTTTCAAGTAAGTTAAAATCACAAGGGTCTCGTGTAATGGAGCAAATAAAAACATAAACTCTGTTTAACTAAAATATTTACGAAAGCGAGGCGGCAGATATTAAATGCGCCGATTATAGGCTGTGTTTCAGCCCACACAGCCTAGGGTTCTGGGCTAGGGGGGAGTTGAGACACAACCTAGTCACATTCTATAGTAAAATTCTGGACTGGAACAACCTTTGGCGCAAGTGCCCCCAGGTAGGCCAGTTTCTCTAGGAGTAGCCCTATGTGACATTGTTCAGAAACAATGCCACATGTCCTGACCATCAAATCCTGTATGGCATTTTACAAACACGCGTGGTGAGAAGCGGTGCTGATGGCGAGAACTTTTTAGGGTATGGCAATAGTTTTTATAAGTATGTATCCTACAACTTATCTTTTTATTTTAATTGAAGTCTCTGTGATTACAACGATATCCTCTGTTGATTTTTCGAAGCAGCAGACAACTCAGTTCTGTCCACCACCTTGCCCCCCCAGTGGAAAAATTTCTCATGTATGCATGTCGTTACAACCACACCATTTGCTTGATGGCCCTTCATACACCCAGTCATTGACACGCAATAAGTGAAAGCCGCTGGTGAAGAATGACCAAATACGAAATGGTGCGATAAACAACAAGAAAGTCTCATTTCAACGACCTTGATAGTAATGCGATACTTTATTAGTTCATATGTATATGGATTTTGTCGTAAATATGAAGTTTAGGTATCAGAGTACAAAATGACAAGGGTTTGATGGATCGTGCGGTTAACAACACTTAGTCGCCCGCAAAAATAAATCTTACACCATCATTTTCTACATGAGGATATGAGACTGTTGTGCGGAGCAATAACCATCTCATATAGGACTACCCTAGGTTCACAACAGTGTCTTTTTTTTAGATGCCAGTCAGGAATCGACTGAATATTTTCGCAAAGAAATGTTGAAGCACACTACTTTTCCCAACCAACCGTCCGCCATATTTGTTTTTGGCGCATGCAGGTACCTGTGAATGCAACTTGGTTCCTCTGCTCCATTAGCATATGACTCTGATATAGGGTGTTGTCAGTTGCTCACTTTGAACTTAAGGACAACAGCAACATTGTATCACAGGTAATTCACGATTACAAAGTTTGGGACCCAGGCTACAAGTCAAATGGTTCAAATAGTGGCTGGACTTGCCAGGTTCTGCTGCATATGCATGGTGGTTGGTCAGGATAAGTTGTATGCTCCATTTCTTTGTGCAAATATAGATGAAGAACCTATTGATGTCACACGTTTTTGGTGTCAGAAGATAGAACAAGGTGTATAAAATCTATAAACACTATGATTGTATGCGCACAAATTATGATATAGGCTACAATCAATTCCCGAATGCCGTCTAAAAAATTTAGCATGGACACTGTTGTGCCCCTAGAGAAGTGGGCTTTCCTGGGGGCACTTGCGCCAAGAACAACCCCATTTCAGCGTTGTTTGACTTTGACCAAGTGTAGTGCTGGTTGTCCTTTCCTGTGGGAAAAACTTTTATAACAGAAATAAACCTTAATCTTTTCCTGTTACTTCCTGACAAGTAATAACTAATCACATATGTAACCTTTCTTGAAAGACAAAAATAGTCCAGTCTGTCACGAGAAATTCATCTGATAACATGTGTTTTCACTGACCCAATGACTGGGTCCCTGGACAATGAACCAATTAGCATGGCTTATGTGATGACCTTGCACATGTGCATTGATCAACTTCCAGTAAAAAAAAATGGTGGCATGTTGTTAATTTTTATCCAGTAGGCAATTATGACTCCTTTGGAAAACTTTAACAATGTTGGAAGAGTTCATACATCAGTAATTATGTATAGGAAATTTCTTTTAAATTGTTGAAACAAATTATGAAAGCTATACTTGAACAATTCAATTTGTCATGTGAAGTTGATTTTTTACTAGAGAATGCTACATGGCTATGATTCTTCAACTATGGCCATGGATTCATGGCTAGGGAAATAGTAGCCCTCTTTATGGCCTCCACGGCTCCAGGGCCAGGCTTGTCTGCTCGCAAGGAGGTGGGCTGGATGTCAGATTTTTACTGCATTAACAGCCATGGACATGGCTGGGGCAATAGATGCAATCAGATCAGGATCTATCATTTAACCGGGGGGCAAACACTACGTAGTTAGTTCACAGGGTGGACTGGATGGCTATGGATTTCCGATCACAGCCTGCCATCCGAGAGCAGGGAGGCGGTGGTGACAAAGATTTCTAGATTCCACAAAAATGTGATGAAGACTATATTAGACACATATATGTCGCATATTCATGTCCAATATACATTTATCAGTAGTTAGGCATAAGCGTTGAAGGCCCCAAGCACTACTCGCAAATTCATAACCCATGTTTATGATGTTACACTTACAGGGCTATGACACAACACATGTTCATCATTAAAATCAGACATTTTTAATGTCGTGTGACAGTCTGAGGGAAATTTTCCAAGGCTGTGGCTAGTTGTACAGACTTGTACCAATAAGCTCATTAAAGAATTGCTATTCATTCGGTACCGATAATATGACAGCTGCTTAACACCTATCTGCAGCCCCTTGTCACGCTGGCCAATCACGGCTGTCATGTAACAGTAAAGTTATGGTAGAGCACAGAAGATTAATATAGATCAGTATAGATCAAGATGAATAATTCTTCACATACCAATAATATGGCAGACTAATCACTCGCCTCTGTATGGATTGAGGTGAATAATTCCTTACATACCAATACTACAGGAATTATTCATATAGCACACAGCTATATAGATCTAGGTCAATGGTTTTTCATATACCAGTAATACAGGAGATTATTTATATCATGGCATTGGCTGTGTATATAGATTGAGGTTAATAAATCTTCTCGCTACAACAAGAATTATTGTAAGAATCTATATGTCATGTGACTCTGTGCTATGCAAATCGTTGCATTGATTCTAAGAATTGCATATGGCTGTAACAATACATATTTTATATTTGCACTGGCCACTTGCATGCCACAGCAACTAGATCATTTTATTGCCTATACTTTAGTACATTTGCGACAGTATGTCTGCTGCCAATGGAGCATAAAAAAATATTGTTTATCTTATAAATAAAAAAGGATACAAATGCCTATAAACATGACTTTGGTATCTTAAAAATTGCCTGTTATTGCTTACTCACTTCAGTGAATTTCAGAGCGATCGAGGCATAGTTTGTGGTAGCCCCAGTTCTGTTGCTGTAGAATGGGCGCAAGTCTGACAGGCCCCAAGAAAATTAAAGAAAGACTGTATTTGGCTCAACCAGTGCTGGTAAAAGAATCCTGGCTAACATCCTGCTGATGTGACCTGCAAATCTTTTTTAATTTCAGAATCTTAAAGCTCAACTCTGGTAAATTTGCCCGATTTGCAGATGGCTGTGCTGTTGCACAGGTGAGGCCTGGGTTGTGGTGCTCTTGTGACAGCCTGTGGGTTTGTTTCATGTCAACTGAAATGAATACATCACACTTTCCCATTGATCTCACCTTTACTTGAAGGTCATGATGTACATGTTGCAGTGCTCCATTGAACTTTTAAGACCATATAGCTGTTATTACATTCTGAAGGCTATAAATTGTGAAATTCCATGTTAGGACCTGTGAAATGAACTGTAGCCACACATACTGGCAGTTAACACCAGTTCAGAAATGAAGTTTACTGTGATATGTGAGTTACATTTACTATATATTTACTTTCCAGTTGGGCGAGACACACGTCATGGCAACTGCTGTTGGCAAGAAAAACCCAGGACCAGCGTCCTTTCTCCCCTTAACGGTAAATGTATACAGATGTAATACCTGGTTAATCATTTCCATTTTGTCATCAGTTCTCTATAAATAATGTCAAGCAGACTTTTATTTTAGAAGGAGGAGCTACATGTATAACTTGTATTTCTTGGTGCTTGTTTAGAGCGATGTAGATATATGTAATTCAGGATGTAATTTAGCTTTTAATTTAACATTATATACTTGTACGGTTTTGTTTCTCTCTCCTTACTGAATGTTTGAATGTTCCGTGTTATATTGTTGGCAGGTAGACTACAGGCAAAAGGCTGCAGCGGCAGGTAGAATACCAACAAACTTCCTCAGGCGTGAACTTGGATCATCAGATGCTGAGATACTGACAAGTCGTATGATAGGTCAGTTGCCTGGTGGCTGTTAACACCAGTTATACTATAGTGCGGAATCTGTAAAATGTTCTCTTGTAACATGCTATCTTCTCACCCAGGAGAAAAAGAGTTTTGACCTTTTTATGCTATGCTCTCTACGCTAATGTGCTGCTCATTTAAGGTTGTTGCTGATAATAATTGATTCGTTCAATAAACCAACTTTGCGTAAATATCTTTTCTCGATACCGATAATCAGTTACCGGTAAGTTGGTTTCTCATAATTAATAGCTGCGTACCTCATCTAATCCGATTTATTTCGGACCATCTGTTCAACGTTTTGTTTATTTTCACAGACCGGTCTATTCGACCACTATTCCCTCAAGGTTATTTCTGTGAAACTCAGGTAAGTGTTGCGTCCATTTTTTTCGTTCATTCCTTTATGATAGGAAACTAGCTGCCAAAACTATGATTCATTTCTGATGCCTGTAGACTTTGAACTGTGGGTAGTCTGTAAACTTATTAATTCTTATTCCCCTGGACGGTGTTTCTTTAGGTTAAAGTAATATACTGGCCTTACTTTAGTATTTGATGTGGAGAAAATTGATATTCTCCTCATCAGTGTAGTGCAGTGTCATTTTACACGTCCGGATGTCTCCAAGGGTAACTGTAGCTATTACCTCATCACTACATTGACCTGTTTCAGCTGGTATGTAACTTACTGGCTGTGGATGGACAGAACGAACCAGATGTGGCAAGTATCAATGCAGGTCAGTAAGTATCCGGTCCTGTAACTAAGCGGTGACTTTAACGTTTCTTTCACTTCTAGAATGTGATGAGCATTGGCCACATGTATTGGGTGAAGGATGGCTTTATTCTTGTTTAAACAGTATTTAACTATCTGGGTGATTTTCGCTCACGTCAAGGGGATTATTGTAGTTTTCAAGTTAATTATATGAAACTCTTGAAAATAATAATATTTGTAATATACATTTTTTGTATATGTGATTCTATCACTCTTATGAGGCCTGTTTTTGTCTTCAGCCTCGGCCGCATTGTCACTCTCAGACATTCCTTGGGCCGGTCCAGTTGGTGAGTCTCTTACACTGTAGAGGGCACCACCTCCTAAATCTTCACGATCGTGGCCCGTTTTCAAATTATTATGTTGCCTTTACCAGAAATAATGCTATGGCAATGTTCCCTTAGTAACAGAAAGAAGGGGGCCCTATGGCAATGCTTCCTTAGAATATCGCATAGTATTTGTTACCGAAATTGAAAAATAAGTTTATATGCACATAGCAAGTTGGCAGATATAGAAAGCTTGAAGTAGCGTATTTAAATGTCATCAATAAATTTTAACAATGAGAAAAGTGGCATCCGATAGATAAATATACATATATTTTTAAGATACTTATGAGAATATCACTCCATTTATCGTGGAAAAAACATTGTGTTGCAAAGTTAGTGGAAGTGTATGTATGGATTTAAAACTGCTGCTTTACCACTGACCTGATCCCCGTGTTTGTGAGTGGGTTAATCGGATGTCTGTATGCTCCCCCCCCTCCCCCCCCCCCCCCAGGTGCCGTGCGAGTGGGTTACGTAGACAATGAGATCGTTATAAACCCGACACGGCGAGAGCTGGCCAACAGCCTTCTCAACCTCATCGTCACTGGCACCGGTCGGAAAGAAGTCGGTAAGGGCGATGGAAGCTTAGTGGCGTGGGATTCTGGGCCTTATACATAATCTGCAGATGCCTTTTGTCATAGATTTCAATCTATACCCACCGTTAATCACTTGATAGAAATGTCGACGAATAGTTGTTGGAGCAGTGGCCTGTATTCGGGACTGCACACGCGAGGTCAGTGTGGGCGACGAGTGACCGTCACTTAGCTGTTGGATTGAAGTTAGAATAAAACCTCACTGAAATATACCTATTGTCACACTCGTCTGGTCTATACACATATCCGAGCCAAGGTACAGCACCTATAACCATAACTCATCACAGAAGTAGTTGTCTTAAATAAAAAGCGATCGTGACATTTTAGTCCTTCTACATAATCTGTAGATGCCTATGACCATTTCTCGCAGCAGCAGTTGTTACCTTTAATAAAAAGCGCGGATTTTATTCATTATAGATAAGTTGCAGATGCATATGAAAATAGCTCACCGCTGTAGAAGTTATCTTTAATCAAAATCGATCGTGGGATTTGTACAACATAATATTTCCTTAAAAAAATGATTCTACCTACTTTTATAAGTTATGGATACTCGATGAATAAAACGCTTGTCTTCTCGTCTGTTCCATCAACAGTGGTGTTGACAGTTTGGCGTTATTCATATCAATATTTGCAATGCTGTAGTTGGAAGGTGTGCTCTGTGGGATGTTTCTAGTGATGCTGGAGGCCTCTGCCGATTGTCTGCCCAGGGACATCTTCGTCCAAGCCATAAAGGACGGGGTCCACGAGTGTCACGCCATCGTGCGGCAGATCGAAGAACTACAACGACGGCTTGGCAAGGAGAAGCGCGAATTCGTGTCTCCGTCCAACTCACTCCCCGAGGATGTTGTGGAGCATATCAGAAGGTTGGTTTGTGAAATTCCACGTTTCGTCGTTGATTAGCGCTTTTTTGTTTAACAATAAAAGTTAAACACGGAAAAACGTGCGGCTATATTGCCAACGATGAACTGTAAAGTCATATCGGTTGACCGGATCTGCGGTTGTCTCTTTTCTAGGCTTTTGGGACAAGTTTACGTAAGGGCTGCACCGGCCAAAATGTTGCTTAACACCATGCCTTTTTATCTATTGCATGCTATCTGTTTTGGAGACTTAAATACATCAAAGAGTTCATCGAGTGGGGGGGGGGGGGGGGGGGGCGGGGGGAGACTCTGTGTGAGCAGCTTTAATGGTTAATGAACGCCCGGGGAATGACAATGTGCAAACCTGTTCTTGCATCTGTGACACAAATTTGTTGCCAATTGTTATGTCAATTTCCAATTACATTCGCTACAGTCAATGATGACGGTAGTAACCAGTTGTCCATGTGTGCTTGTTATGACGCTACCCTTTACACACGGAAGTTGTCAATGGTTCTATTGATCCCCGATTATGTACCAACTAAACATCATTGCATGTGTTGACACCCCGGTAACGCCCTTCGTTTCAGTCTATGTACTAGTCGGTTAAAAGAGATCTTCACGGACTCTTCTCACCATAAGGTAACTACTATTTGTAATTATTTATAAATAAGTTACTTACAAGTATAAATATCGCAATATACGTGACATCGTAAGCCGTTCTGATTACTTTTGACATGAGCTGATGATTTTGACGTCTGATGATTTTGATATTATCGGATGATTTTGACATAAACATCGCCGTTTCGGCTGTGATGTGGCAAACGTGTCTATCCCGGGAGACCACAGAACTCTGTCACGGCACTGCTACTTATAACAAAGCATCGCGAAGCAAACAAACTGATGACGTTTACCACTAAGTTGAAAGCCTGTGGCAATTTGATATCACGGGCAAGGCTGAGAGACATGCGTGGAATATAGACAAATGAAATCTTGGATAATTCAAGGACTGATTCTTATTCATAATTTAACTTCTTTAGTTTTGGCGGGAAAGAGCTCGATATGCACTTTAACTTTTCCCACAGTGAGTTGATAGCTTTCACATGATAACACATTTGCGATGGCCATGGATTGGCCCAGATTGTCATGTTTGTCCCAGTGGTCAACGCTTTATATTTTCATCATTGCAGATATCACGTGACACTGCTGTGGTAGCCGTGAAGGACGAGGTGGTATCGGCGCTGACAGGTACACAGTCTGCCATGTGTCTGGTGGGTCAGAGCGCTGACAGGTACTCAGTCTGCCATGTGTCTGGTGGGTCAGAACGCTGACAGGTAGTCTGCCATGTGTCTGGTGGGTCAGAGCGCTTGACTGTAGACCCCGTCTAGCCGTCTGGGGGCTGCCCCGATAGCTCAGTGGGTTAGAACGCTCGCATTGAGCATTCCGAGAGCCTAATGGCACGTGGATCGGAGGTTCGCGCCCCGCCGTGGTCCTGTCTGCGTGGTCGCAGTATAAAGATCCCATGTTCTTCCTCGCAAAGAGTAGGGGGTTACCCCCGGGGACATGGCTCCACTCTCCCTTCCTTCTCCCATTGACGCGATATGACCAAAAGTGGTTAATGCGTCCTGAATATAGTTATACAATAAAAAACCAACAAATCATCTAATCGTCTGAGGCGAGAAAGCTGCCTTATTAAAATGCAGAACGACGTAACGAATTGACAAAATGTTTGTGGGGTTTTTCCGATATTTTCCGTCCATTTTTCGTCATGTAGTTTTGACATATTTGCGTTTTTTTTCTGACTTGCTAATTGGAGCAATGGTTATGTAGAGCAGAACACCTACCGGCGGCCAAGTAATCGTGTTATTGTATATTCGAGATCTCCTTTTATTATGATGCCCCTCAAGCGGACATGTAAGGAAACGTAGTGCTTATACCTCTACAAATTCCGTAGTTAGAGTCTAATTGTGACATCCTAGAAACTGATTGATTAAAATATAAATATAATGATTATATGTCCAATTCAAAACCATGCTTTCTGCAACTGCAAATGTTACTATCGACGCCTGTGTATTCTCCCCCTGATGCCCCCCACCCCCTTCCCCCTTTAGATTCTCACCCGGATGTCGACTCGTACCGGGTGACCGAGGAAGTCTTCCAGACATCCCGCGAGACTCTGCGAGACCTCGTGCTGGAGACGAATACCCGGTCAGTGAACAGCATTGTTATCAGACCATTTGCGAGAAATATCCCGTGTAGGTTTGAGTGGCCGTCCCGATAGATCAGTGGGCTAGAGCGCTCGCATTGGGTGCTCTGGTCACCTGGGGCTGAGAGACTGACGGCATGTGGGTCGGTGGTTCGAGCCCCGCTGTGGCCATGCCTGTGTGGTCGGGGGATAAAGATCCCATGTCTTTCTTCGCGAAGACTCGGGGGTTACCCCCGGGGACATGGCTCCACTATCCCTGCTCCGATTGACGCGATATGACCAACAGTGGTTAATACGTCCTGAATATACAACCAACCAACTTGACTCAACAGGTGTGACGGTCGTGGTCTGACGGACTTGAGGCCGATCAGCTGTGAAGTGGACCTCTACCCCTCCCTGCACGGCTCGGCTCTGTTTCAGAGGGGACAGACACAAGTGAGTACTAGTGTTAGATGTGAATGCGACCTACTCTCAACTGCTCAGCTTAACGATTGGTCTGTGTTCCCAAAACTCATCTGGTAGATGTGTTCTCTTCGGATCGTGCCGGGCAATGGACCGATCCACGCTCCGATACTAAGCCCCGCCCACGCTTGAGTCCTTTTTCCTTACTCCTGAGTATGAAATTGACAGCTGATGGTAGATACCTAAGTGAGAAGTACTCATCTCTGAAGCTGATAAGAAAGAAACATGCTGCTTTGTTTGTCCGACTTGTTTATCCGACATAACGCACGTGGAAGACCTTTTTTCACCATATGATTGTATATAAAAGCAACAGTTGACAGCCTGGATCGGTCTATTGTGTTATGAATTTATTTATGTGGGTTGACTTATGGGTTGTAGGAGATAAATATATATAGTAAGGATCGATATTAATGTAGTCCTAATTGGTGCGTTTGCGTAGTAACATTACGTCAGAGAACGTCAGGGAGTGAACGTGACCCCCGACGCTGTTTCCAATGGTAACTTGAACAACGGAGATGACCCCCCCCCCCCTCTTGCCGCGTAACTTGATTGACAGCTCGAGGAACCCTCCCTGGTGTAGCGGTTAGCACACTAGAGCGCAGATGTATAGGTCCTGCGTTCGCATCCGCACCCGGCACCTAATGTGGGGCGTGTGTCGTCCATTCATCCTAAATCATCCCGGGAGGTTCCTTGACGCAGCGGCCTATAATTTATTTTTCGTAATCTGTGCACACTCGTCTGACAGGCACCTGATTATCTCATCTGCTTTTGTGCAGTAAGTTGGGCCGGACCGACCAACCATGGTACTGCAGTACGAGAGAGGTGCGCCCCAATAGTTTGAATGTCTTATCCTTGTGCTGGTTCAGGGGATATTGATGTATTTCTGCAAATTTTCTCGCCACGTGTGAGGGACTGTTAAACACTTATTCAAATTTCCTCTAGAACCTGAAAAGTACCCACAGAAAATATATAGAATAGCCCTAACGAAATTAGGATCTCCAGATCATGATTTATCCATCGAAACAGGGACAAGAAACAACACTCGGTACTGGCAAGAATATGCATATTCTGCAAAACTGCAAAACAGGATTGAGATATTATGGACGAGGAATCATAACACTAGAACTCTTATCTGTGACCCTGTTCCAATAGTGTAACTACTACTTTTTGCAGCTAATGACAAACAAAAACCTGACATTATATTTAAAATAAACTATATGCGATATAGAATTGTTTCTCCTAAATTGTTAGTGTTTGTGTTTTGTTCATATTGTTGTGCTTTTTCAATGTACCTCATACTATGGGTCTGAGGCCATACGGTACAATAAACTGCTCTGTTTTGTGGAATTCCCTTCTGGGCACATGGCTCTGCCCTTGGTCTGTGTCCCTGGACCGTGGTCCAGTATAAAATGTCACGCTGTGATGGTTGGCACCTCAGTTTTGGTGTCGCGAACATCTGGATATATTTTGTGTTTCTTCGTCTGCAGGTTTTGTGCACGTTAACCTTCGATTCCTTGGAGTCGGCCGCCAAAATGGACACCATATCGGCTCTGATGAGGTGAGCACTTTTTACTTACCCTAGTGTAATTTTTACTTAGCATTTTGGGTGGCTCCAACGCCAGCAACCCAGCTTGGGTTTTAGTTGGAGTATTCCAAACCAAGTGTGTACTTTCCTATTTATTTACTTAGTTTTATTTATGACTTGTTATATGTCAGTCAGATTTTTGTACACTTGGTTTGAATAAATGATATTTGACTTGACTTTACTTACTTACCATTGGTAGAGACGATGTATGTTCAAAATGGCAATGCGGCAGGCGGCGCTGTGGCTTAGAGGGATCGAGTATACAACAGGACCCTTTATGTCGATATATTGCATGTCGTTCAACACATCAAATCAAATCGATATATTACACCGCGTCGTCTTCTATTTCAGTGGAATCAAAGAAAAGAATTTCTTCCTTCATTACGAGGTAAGGATAAACGGCTTTCTATGTGGAACCTGGCGGGTTGCTGTGTGAGGACGGTCCTATCTAAGTTATCTAAGATAATCACAGCTCGTTGTCGCAGCTACAGTTGTCTTTGTTGGTGCAGGTGACGGATCAATCGGAGGGTAATCTTTGTAATGATGGACACATCATGTCCTGAACCGGTAAACTGGCTCCCAGACCTCATATAATTCCTAATTTCCTGTATTATTGTAGGAGTTTACTATCTTGCTGTGGATTATTAACAGTCACGTTCTCATCTACATTGTGTCTCTAATATCAATACCGTTGCAGTGGGGATCCTCCTTAGCTCCGTCTGTTAGTGGGCTCAGATCCAGACCAACAGGTGGTGGGTTCGAACCCTGCTACCCGCATACGGGACATGATCCATGCATACAACAAATTATCGCGCGAGTTTCGATGATTCAATTTAGCCTTGTTGTGCACAGTAGTAGTCCCAACACAACAACATTTATACAGATGAAGTGTAGCACGTATGCCGTTAACCATAACGTGTGTTTGCCTCTAGTTTCCCGCGTACGCCACGAATGAGACCGGACGAGGAGGAAGGAAGGATCGACGGGAACTAGGACACGGTGAGACCTCTGACCTCTGACCTCTGACCCCATTTACTTCCGACACCGGCCAGTTCAGGCTGTGGTCCCTTGACCTCTGACCTCTGACCTCTGACCCCAATTACTCCCGACACCGGCCGGTTCAGGCTGTATTCCATTGATCTCAGACCCCATTTACTCCCGACCCCAGCCAGATCAGGCTGTGGTCCCTCGACCTCCGACCTCCGACCCCATTTATTCCCAACATCGGCCACTTCAGGCTGTGGTCACTTGACCTCTGACCCCTGACCCCATTTACTCCTGACGCCGGCCACTTCAGGCTGTGGTCTCTTGACCTCTGACCCCGTTTACTCCCGACACCGGCCAGTTCAGGCTGTGGTCCCTTGACTTCTGACCTCTGACCGCATTTATTAGCCTGTGGTATCGTTGTTCAGGATGTATGATGTTAGGTGGAGATATTGCAGATTGGCTTTGGCTGTGATACTCACTAATTGAATATTAGGCTATACTGTCACCATAGTTATTACAATTTAGTAATGCTGTATCTGGACGTATTTATTTAGTAGTTCGATATTTGAATCGATGGTTCAAGCATTGTTGTGCCCTCGCGATGTGTCGTTGTGTGCGTCATATACGTTTTAACGGCTGCAACACGATTTTGTTAGTGGCGTTTTAACGGTTACAACACGATTGTGTTAGTGGCGTTGTAACGGTTACAACACGACTGTGTTAGTAGCGTCGTAACGGTTGCAACACGTATGTTAGTAGCGTTTTAACGGCTGCAACTCGACTGTTCGGGTCGTTTTAAAGGTTACAACATGACTGTGTTTATGGCGTTTTAACGGTTGTAACACTGGCGTTAGCGGCGTTAACAGGATTGTTAACGGTTGTAACACTTGCGTTAGCGGCGTTAACAGGATTGTTAACGGTTGTAACACTTGCGTTAGCGGCGTTGAGAGGATTGTTAACGGTTGTCACCGTGTCTGTTGCAGGTGCCCTGGCGGAGAAGGGGGTCCGACCCGTGGTGCCGGCCGACTCACCCTTCACAATTAGATTGACGGCAGAGGTGCTCGAGTCAAACGGTCAGTCAGTTCTACATACAGCTTAGCTGATACCAGTTCAGTCTGCAGTCTATAATGCACACTTATTGTTAGTTTTTATGTTTATATTGCAGTGACAGGCACATTAATGGTTAGTTTCATGCTTATATTGCAGTAACATACACATTAATTGTTAGTTTCATGCGTATATTGCATGTTTTTCCAACCACAAGGTCAGTTAGAAGAGTTATTTCTAGTTTCCTTTCCGTGGTGGTTATAAGTTAAGATTTGACTCTTGCCGTTTAACACAGTGTTAGTAATAATACCTTGGGTACGTAGGCCCCACCTCACGCAAAGTGTTGGTACGTAGGCCCCACCTGACGCACCTGCTCTCATCTTGCAGGTTCCTCCTCTATGGCTTCCGCCTGTGCTGGCACGCTCGCCCTCATGGATGCAGGTAGGCTGGCAGTTCGACATCTCACTCCTCAGTCACATAATGAATGGTATTTGCCATGTATTTTCAATGTATTTGCCATGTATTTGCCATGTATTTGCACTGTATTTGCAATGTATTAGCTATGTATTTGCGGTGTATTTGCGGTATATGTGCACTCGGGGTCGAGCTCATACCGATGAGAGCCATCGACTATTGGATGAAATATCGAGTTACGCGGATCTGCTGGTTGCTTGCTCGACATATCATGTGATGGTGACGTCAGCGACACCGTGCTTTTTGGTTTACAAGCCCCCACGGTTGCTCGTTTCTGCATTTAATTTTCAGGGTTCTTTATCGTGATTCAGCACTACTAATATTTCAAAGTGGCTTGGGCGGCAGGACGGCAGAGGTGGTGGAGTTGTTTTACCTTCCGTCACCGTAGATTGAGTGACAGCCCGAGGGGGCCAGATCTAGGTCTAGACTAGTCCTGGGGCCTCTCTGGTTTAGTGGTTAGGGCACTATACCCCCAGATCAATAGCTCCTGTGGGCCTCTCTGGTGTAGTGGTTAGCTCACCTGCCCCACGTCAATAGGTCCTGTGGGCCTCCCTGGTGTAGTGGTTAGCGCACCTGCCCCAGATCAATAGGTCCTGTGGGCCTCCCTGGTGTAGTGGTTAGCGCACTATACCCCAGATCAATCCGGGCCCGGGCACCTCCTAATCTGGGGCATGTTTCACCCATCCTTTCACCCCCTATCGCCCCGGGAGCTTCATTGGCCCAGCCCTTAAGAGCCCAATATGAGCCCAATAAGGTCTAAAACATCAATTAATTTCGTTTCATTTGATCGATAGGCCGCTCATCATAGGACGTGTACGTCAGACCCCGTTGTGACCAGATCTGTTGTTTATGGTTGACAAGCCCCATTGGTGGTACACTACAGTTGCTTGTTTCTGCATTTATTTTTCAGGGATTTCCTTATTGGGATTCAACACTTCTAAATTCGAGAAAGGTCAAGTCAAATTTCATTAACTCGTACGAGACTCGTAAGAAAAGACGTATTTAAAGAAATTATTGGCTGTGGCCGCTGCGAACACACGAACGCCTGGGTTATACATATAGATTTGTCCTGTATATTGGGCATGCCGTCTTTGTGAGCTGCATGGGTTTTCAAACCTAGTTCATACGGTGGCCGACATTTACACCTTGTTCCAGAAGGAACGCAGTATAAACCAGACACGCAATAGTGTTGCGACAAGAACTTTATTACTTAAGCAAGCAGGGCATGCAGTATATCCTAACCCGACCCCCTTAACCCCGCCCATGACTAACACTACCTATTAACCCAATTAAAATGAACCCAAATAACCAAAACTAGCGAAGGCGAGATCAGTATAAGTAGGCGCGTAGGGCCTACTGACGGCCAAACACCAAAGCACAGTAGGAAGTCCTGTGGTAAAACATGGCATTTTCGTAAACTTAGTATCTAATTTTAAGTCCAAGTAGATGTTGTAGGTAGACTTCCAGTCCCCTCCAGGATAGTTGTCCCCCCCCCCCCACCCCTAGGCCTAAGCTGTCGAGCAGGCCAATCAGCCGTGGAGCGATGGCGGGTTGTGACAGCAGCTGCAGCCCTCCCGGGACGCTAAAGGACAGCAGGGGTGTGGAGGGCGGCAGGCCTGGCTCCAAACATATGCGAAGCGCACAACTGCCAAAAGCCATGCACACTGAAGGACTTGTCCCCGGACGCTACCGAGTACCAATAGAGGGGTGTACGTTGGCGGTGCCTGGCACTGGTGTGTGACGGCACTCGATGTGGAAGTTGTACCACGTCGACAGGGTGAAGACCGCCCTGAGATGTCCCATGATGAGCCCTTGGCGTGACACCCGCTCGTGTGGTGGTGTTGTCCGTGTACACTTTATCACCTTGCAGTTCCGCCAGCAGGGGGCCCAGCGGTTGACCGCCGCCACCACCGCCAGCGTCTCCTTGACGTTGATGTACTCCTGGACTAGGGACAGCGTATCGATAGCCCAGTCGATGTACGCCCAGTCGTTCTGGCTGACCAGGCCCGCCCCTGGTTGGGAGGCGTCGCTGCGGCGGCTTGCTGTTGCAGATCTGCAGATTTGACATCCACCACTGGATGCCAGCGAAAAAATCAATCGTGAGATAGCTTGTGTTCTTTAGGGTTTCTAGTGAAAGTATTCGACGAACACGAGGTTGAAACACGAAATCTTTACTAATCCATGAGTTCAACAAAGCGAGATGACTTCCCCGCCGGAAGCACAACAACGACTCTGAACACCGAAAGACTAGAATACTGCGTACCACCCGAACAGCTTGGACTTGCGGGTGGCGCTGCGTAATGGGGGTTATATGTCAAACACGCGTTGCAGGTAAATCCTACCTCCTCTGACAACTGACGCGGCCCCTGTTACAGATCTGCAGATTTGACATCCACCACTGGATGTCAGCGAAGAAATCGTGAGATAGCTTGGTCTTGCGGGTGGCGCTGCGTAATGGGCGTAGCATGTCAAACACGCGTTGCTGGTAAATCCTACCTCCTCTGACAACTGACGCGGCCCACGCTAGCCTGCTGTAACTGACGCGGCCCACGCTAGCCTGCTGTAACTGACGCGGCCCACGCTAGCCTGCTGTAACTGACGGCGGGAGGCCCGTTTGCGTAATAAACAGCGAGGTAGCGACTGGTTTAACACCTGCACTTTGTCCGCCGGTGGACTGGGTGTGAGATGACAGGTGTCAATGCGTCTTGTTCCACGCGGTACTGAATCCCAGCATCCTGAGCAGGCCAATCAGCGTTAGGTATGCCTCCGTGCACTCGGCTTTCGTTCTTCCGATAATCAGAAAGTCATCCAGATACACAATCTCCTTGAAACCCCGCCTGTGCATCATCCTGGCTACATTCATGAATCAGCCTGATGCCCCCGTTCGCCTAAAGCACTGACCAGGGGAGGAAGCTTGCTAGTCTTCACATAACGACCCTCCATCAATTTTTTTGAGATCTGCCGTTCCACCAAGGATGCTTGTTGCGTCGCCGACTTGTAGTTGTTGGCCTCCGCTTTGAGCGCCTTTGATCCCTGCTCGACCAGGTAGAAGCCGTTCGCGATCCCGTCCAATAGAAAGTGTCTGTGTCAGAGTTTCCGAGCAGGAACATCGGCCCGCGATGGGATGGTCGTTCGTGTTTCTCCGATGTACTGCCAAACGTTTGAACGCCGTGACAGTCAAATGGACGTCTCTGAGGTTGAACGGTTTCTCGACGCCCAGGACCGTGGAAGCGGCAGCTAGTCCAGAGCTGCAGCAAAATCATCTAATGTCCGCCATTTGCTCTTCTGTGTACAACATTGCACACGGACCTTTGCCTGGTGGTCGAAGCAGCAGTTGGACAATTGGCGAAGTCTGCCGCAGCTTTTCCGGACTTGCCATCTGGTCCGCAAATGTACCGCCCGTTTGTTTGGTCGGTTTTCTGGGGCCGTCGATCATATCGGCATCATTGTATACTTGTTGGGGCTTCTTGGATTTCACTTCATATTTTACTCTTTCTAACTCGGTAGGCTTGAGGTGGACGTAGTTGCTGTCGAATTTCGTTGAGGGTGGTGTTTCCTAGTTCCCTATAGACGTAACACGGCTCTCGTAGGTCGGCGCCTGACGTAGTGTTTGGCGTAGTATTTGGCGTAGTGTTCGGCGTAGTGCTTGTAACTCGTAACATTTTATGGCGGAAGTTGGGGCCTTTTTGGGGAATGGTGTTCCAAATGTAACGGGTCGAGGGATGTGAGGGTACTCACAAAATAAATAAAATGGACAAGGCAGGGATTGGCAGTTTTTGGAATTTATTCTGACAGAAGGCAAGACAGGATTACAAAGTTAACCAGTTGATACAAACTATAACCCCGTCAGTAAACACATGGCGATCAGTTATTCCAAACCCTGTGGTGATATATTAAGCCAGTCGTCCAAACACATATTCACAGCTCCCTATCAGCCGGCAAGCACTTTACGCGACACCATAATTCTATCTTTACTTCAACATAACAGGGATAAACAAACCATTTATAATCCATATGACACCACGTGAGACTACCACAGACCTTCAACCACCACGTGTGTCCACTGTTGATATTCTTGCACCAGAAATGGCTTTACAAATAGAGCACATTAAACACCTGTAAGTCACTATGCAATTGCTAATAAAAGACACGTCGACGGTAAAATAAGCCCACATGAAAGAAGGCAGGGCCTTCACCACAGCTCCTTCCTCCATGGGAGGGTCAGAGTGGCGCGCAGTGGATGCGACCCACACACCCCGAAATACGACAACAAAGAGGAAACATACCTCGCGAGGGGGGCTTGACCCGATGATTTCCTTCATTTCCGCATAAAACGCTAATCTTCTTGGGGCTCGGCCTCTTCCTTTATCGTTGGATGCCGCCTTCTTAAGTCCATCCATCAGGGTTTGCCATTTCCGTTGTACACGGCTGCTGAGAAACACCTTCTCAAAGGTGTTAACAAGCTGAGCAGCTATTTTCAGGAATATCTCTTTTTGTTGCCCGCGTCCCTGCTTGATATTTCTGTCCAACGCAGCCAATGAAGTTGGCCTCTCCCCTCTGATTGATTGGAATTCTTTTTATCGATCAATTTCACAAATTAATACACGTCGCAGAATTAACACGAAATAAACCCATCTTAGTATTTGAAAGTGATTGTGGGACTCCCATTAAGACCCAATCGGGTCGCTGTCATGGGTGCCATCTTCATACTTAACGTCGTACTTCTTACTTTTCGGTAACATATTTACAAAGAAATAGGGGGGAGCAGTCATGTACATTGCTATTGTTTCTGGTCATTAGTCATTAACTGCCGCATGGCCTGTATCAGAAGTATAGTTTCTGATCGAGCCCAAGGTTCACCTGTGCTTTGTGGAATGACACTTCAATGTGCAATGACTCTTGTAGGAACACACTCCAGTTGAGCAGGCCGCGGCTTCTTCAAGCGGCGAAAGTTTCAATGTAACCCAAGTCCACCTTCATCTCCAGATTGTCATCGACAAAATAACTGTCTCCATCTGAGTATAATCTATACACATGTATCGTACAGTCGTCATCGGCATAGATGGCTTAATCCTTGAGGTAAACTGCATAAAATAAGACAGACAGATTAGACAAAGGCTGCGTGCCTCGATCATATTACTGTTTGTTTCAGGCGAGTGACAACCAACGCAGGCATGGGTGTACTATTTTGTATTATTAAACATAAACCACTTGACTGGATAGTTATTGTAACAAACTATCTATAACACCATCTACGTACACTCATGCACGACACTTGCGTGTAACACTAGACGGCTAGCCTACCGCTAATTCCGCCACGGCTCCCGCGTATTTACAATGGGTATGATTGAGAAAGTAGTTGGTGGTAACATGCCTGGCTGAGGTGTGACAGATGTGTATGAAAGGGAGCTCCGAGGGTGCCCTCTTGAAAAGAAGCACCAGGTGGCAGGGGAGGGAGGCGGACTTTTGAAATAGCGTTTCACCCTCCGGAGCGATAATGGTGACTGGGGTTCTGGCCCAGATCCAGCGGCGATGCATAATTAGTCTGCGCGCGCAGCGGGACGCACTCGTCCCTGACCTGCGGTTGGGTTGCAGGGATCCCGCGTTGACTGACTCTGCTGGGATCCTGCATTATATGACAGGCCAACTGAGCCACGGAGACTGAGCCTGGTGTCACGGGGTTTTTCCACGTAAAAGGGGATGTTTCACTCGCCCTCAACAAATGCAATTATGAAACATAATTGCGGTTTTATGGAGTTGTTGACGAGCTGTTAAACTTCTATGTGGCTCACGGGAACGCAGCATAAATAATGGAGTCTACGGCTCCCACAATACAAAGCAAGGTCAGGGACGCTTAATATTTCCGGCAGACGAGAGTACCGATTCTCTAAATCTAAGGAAATAAACATGAAAGGTGAATTCAGGTGACAGCTGTCAAAATTGGTCCCGTGACTCAAACAATAATCCATCCTTCGCAAAAACCTTTGTAAGTTGGATGTCTGGTCTGCATATAAAAGTCGTGTTATTGGTTGTGCCGCCAGACACCCACGCACCGCAGTCGTCCCAGAACTGGCTGTTCTTTCAATATTTCTTTCATTTTGGACAAAGAATGAAGAAATGGTGTTTTGTCATGATCAAAACTTGTTACGAAGCATCCAAACGGTCTTCTTTTAACTTTATCCTGTGGTTTAATGACGTGTTAATGGGTTCTCACGCCATACACCATACAGTTTATATCGGAATGCTTCCGTCGGCCACCGCAAAAAGTGGTACGAAAGCATCCAAACGGTCTTCTTATAACTTTTATCCTGTGGTTTAATGACGCATTAGTGTCTTCTTACGCCATACACCATACAGTTTTGTATCGAAATGGTTCTGTCGGCCACTTGCTCTCGCCATCTTTGTTTACCGCGGAGACTGACGGGGATTTTTGCCGTTTACAGACCCAATCTGAGTGAGCGGGCCAATCAGCGGGGGGCTGTGGAAGAGACTATCCGACACTAGAGATCTGCGCGGGGCGGGCATGCAGGTTAGGGTACGGGGTGGGGGAGGGGGAGGGGTTTGCGTTGGTGCCGGGGGTACGGTGTGGGGCGTTTGGTGGTCATATTTGAAGGGATGGAGGCATGTTATTCGTTAATCGGCTTAAACAAACATCGCGGACACCAGTTCAGAACAACGCGATATTTTATTCGGATTCAACACATATGTACAAGTTCATCCATCCCGGGGTCCCTCCATCTGTCGGCCCATCTTTCTTTCACTGGGTGACGTCACCAGGGACGCCAGGGACCGACAGCATCCGGTCGAACATGAAGGCGGCGATATAAGACAACCAGGGCGATAACGGCCATGCCACACAAAATTAAAAATATAAGTTCGATAATAATGGGGGAGCCGCGTCCCAAGGGTCACAGAGTTCATTGGAGGGGCGTCTGGCAGCGGTATAGCCGAGAGGCGGACCGTGCGGATGGCGCCAAGTTCTTGCCAACGGGGTGGGCTGATGATGCCGGTCAGCGTCCAGCCGTGGCCGACCGCCCGGCAGTGGGCGGAAACTGCGATGAGGTAGTTCCCGGGTGCCAGGGTGAAACGTTGTTCTGGCAACCCGGTGCAGTGGAGGGTGTATGTTTCGCCCCAGGTGGTGAGCACGTACTCACCCAGTGTGATTTCGTCGACTGTGGAGTGCTGGTCGACCCGCATTAAGTCAACTTGGCATTCCTTCCGAAGATTTGCGTCGCCTGTGATGACGCCTCGAGGGCAGTGGAAGGCCGTCTGTCCGTAGATTGGTCCAGTGCGGCATATCGATGGTTTCCGTCCACGGCAAGTGTAGGGCAGGAACATGCCACCGCAGCGTGAGCAGACAAACTATCAGTGATCGCAGCCAGGCGTAGTTGGCCGTGTCAAAGTTACCAGCTGTGAGCCCCGATATCTCTGCAGAGATATAGGTCTTCAATTTCGCAAGCTCCGCCTCCTCCGGCCGTTGTTACGGCCTTCGAGCTTTCTGCAGTGATTGCGAAACGCACTGGTATCGAGCATCCGCAAACATTTCGTGTGACCTAAACACATATGCGAGTTGACAATTTTCGGATTTCCATGTACTTGGAGTCTTGTGACGTTTCAGTAAAGAGGCCCTTCAACGACTTGATCGTCCTCTGAATAACAGCATTGAGGTTAAGCTTCAACCCGTGTTTCTCGTTTTCCTCCCCAGGCCGTTCTGAGTGGCGCACTCTTCAGAAATCTTACTATTTTTGGTATCTTTCTGTTGTTGACCAGCCTACATAGACCGCCATATGCCTTCCATCAATGCTGTAATTAATAAGACAATGGGAGGATACCGCGCAATAAATGTGCTACCTTCTTTGATGTCAATAGCACCAGTTAACCTATAGCTAAGCTATTGACATCAGTCATACAAGCGTGTTTAGTCCCAGTTCAACAACGTAAACAACTTTTCCATTATAAGCATTAAGTCGATAAGGTGAATTCGTACCTTATGCAAGAAGTCGTTGCTTCCCTACTTATTCCGCATGCGGTACACATATTGGATTGTAGAACGAAACGACAAGCTAGATGTAAATCTACTCTAGCCTTTATAGATTCAGTTTATTTGCCCGTGTTTGCTGTATTCTTAACTGTGGGTCATCTCGATGAAAAGTCACACGGTCATGAACTTATGCACCGCACCGGACGTCTCGGCAGAACAACGAGAAGTACTAAGAAGAATTAACATATATAAATATTTCAATAACTTAAAGCTGCTCATGCAGCAATTTTTTTCTTAAGTTATGGTTTTTGAAATATTTTGGAAACACATTTAAAACACATTGTCTGACTGAATAAATGTAACCTCCATGAGAAATAGATCTGTCATCGCATGATGAAAGGTATAGAACTGCCGCAATGTGCTTATTTCGATGACTTAGTACACAAGCCACACTTTTTCATATAGGATGCACTAATTATGCACCCAAAAAAAGGTTTAACAACATATCTGGGTTTTTATTGCATACAATAGGTGTACTTTTATGCTAAGAATATAAGTACATCATTTTCAATTAAAATAGTTTTTACATTTTTGGACAAAAATATTGATGGATGAGTAACTTAAATATTCATAAAATAGCTTGGCCCCATTAGACCGACGGGTCAGCGATTTTATAGCTGTGAGCATCACCTGTCTTAGCGACCCATTCTGGATATTCTTGATCGTCCCGTCTTCATTAACGTTTTTTGGACACTGGCATACAGTATTTTATATTCTTACCTTTTTACCAATCCCAACGCTTTTGTGCATCACTTCTATTGCGGTCATCTCACCCCGGCCATTGTCTTCCACATCTCCTCGCTCCTTGTACGAGAAACCAGGATGCTGGCGCAGCGACTGAACACTGCTCCCTCTTCTCATCATGATGTCTTGTTTGTCTGGGAACCACTTGTTTGGTACCATTTCGACATCTGACACTTTTACGGGTGATTTACTGGCCATGACGGTTTCTAGAGAAGACGACCTCTGGTTGATGTCAAAACACACAAGGTCGTTGTATTTCTCTCTTCCACTTTGTATTACTGCGTTGAAGTAGCGACGGTTGTTCCGACTAATTTTCCCGGGCGACACCCCCACGACAAAGCCAGCCACCTCTTCTGCGGTGCGCTTCGACATAGTCTAGTGCGTTCAAAGGCGTTGGTCGAAAAACGTCCTTCTTCACCAAGAGACACATTCGGAATGAGGCGGCGGTTGCTGTCAAGCTGATTCTGCGCAATAGCGCTTTGCATGTTGGGTAATGTTTCGTTTACGCGGTAGGAGGTACTCTCATTACGTGTGCGCGAAGGGTACAACTCACGCGTTTAGAGCGTTATTCATACTTACCCGATAACGGGAGTCACGGAGGTCGGCATATTGAGGGGGCGATCGGCGATACCCTTAAATAAGGCGTCAAGGGTCTCACCTGCCGTCGCAAGTTCTTCCGTCTGCCGGCGAAGATCCCGAAGAGAGACTGCAGCAGGGTCCAAGTCACTATCAGATGGTTGCTGATGGGAGTCAAAGCCCATCTCCTGGCTTGACGGGCCGGCCTCCGCTGCCCTGCTATCCCCAGTAGCACCCAATGACTGTTGAGGCGATGGTGGGGGCGGTGGCAGCTTCTTCGATCTGATCAGATCCACCGCCTATGACAAGAGTCTTGTCTGACCCAGAGTCAGATCATGTTGACCTTGGAGCCGATTGACGTCTTCCTCCCGCAGCAGCTCCAGAGTGTTGGCGTCTGTACACTCGGACTTACGGAGGGCCAACGTTGTTTTGCGATTAAGTCCGTTATCGAGCGCCCATTTATCAAACCAATTGGCGTCATCCTGGTTTGTTTCATTACCGTCGTCGCCTGCCATTAAGCCGACAAAGTATGATGTTTTGATAAGATAAAGTATTATTTAACGACGGTATGTAAAAGGTCAACAGTTTAGAACGATGCGGGAACTTAAACGTGAAAATAAACAATTTGAAACAAGAAATGTTTTGGTGAATAAAACTCCTGGCATCGATTATACAGGTAACAAGTAATAAGCCAACCAGACACTTTAATGGCCTATTGGTTTTGTCGGCATACTTACCATAAATTCCGACCATTCCAGTTAAAGAAGAACCGGAAAACACTGTCTGTATCCTTTCCCGTTCTTTGGTTTGCTGGATGTAATTAGTTCTCCTGAGTAGTGTGCGACGACCTCACCCGATGAAATAGGCTCCCGCGAAACAACTCCCCTTCCTAGGTAAATAATGAAGAGACGATTACCCGAATAATGTTATAATTCTGAAGAATATTTTGCTCAAGCGAGACCTGCGTTTGTGAAACGCTGGAACAGTGGTTGGTTGGTCGACGGGTAGAGGGTTGGAACAGTACTTGGTGAGTGGACGGGTGAAGGGCTGGAACAGGGGTTGGTGAGTGGACTGGAACAGTCACTATCTCGCCAGAGGGAAGCCAGACCCCAACAACTGCATCTTGCCACTCGTTCAGTAGTAGGCGGGAAGGTTCTTCGCCGCGTCGACCGTTGAACAGCGGGAGCCGACACGCTATCAGTGGTCGCAGGCAGGCGTAGTTGGCGGTGTCCCAAGTGTTCAGCCGTGAGCCGCGATATCTCTGCAGAGATATAGGTCTTCAATTTCGCAAGATCCGCCTCCTCCGGCCGTTGTTCCGGCCTTCGAGCTTTATGCAGTGATGCGAAATGCACTGGTATCGAGCACTCGCAAACATTTCGTGTGACCTTAACCCATATGCGAGTTGACGATTTTTGGATTTCCATGTACTTTGAGTCTTGTCACGTTTCAGTAAAGAAGCCCTTGATCGTCCTCTGAATAACAGCTATTAAGATATTTAAAATGAATACTTGTAACAATAGAATTTCATCAATTTCACAATCATAAAATAATTTGTACATACCCTAGCAACTGACAGCTTATGAACAGCATTTGAGTCTTTCTGAAGAGTTTCCAATAGTGGATAAGTTCCATGATGTCTGCCGCATCCCTGTCGTCGTCCGCGTGTTGGTGAATTAGTTTCTGAAATAATATATCATAACCTGATTCCATAATATCTGCAATGAAGTAGAAAAGAAGTAATTAGACATAAAAATAGCGAAGCCAGCGAGATGTATGCGCGGATTGGGTATTGTGAGTATAATGGAAAAAATCAATTCTTATTTTTCTCAATTTTTTTTAACCCTCTCCTCAGCTGCTCTTGCCTTACGTAAGAGGGTTTCGCCGCGCGGCTGAAGCTCTGCTTCTTTGGCTTCATGGGTGGCGTCAGCATCCCGAAGGCGGCAACGGGCCGTCTCCTGAAACTCCTTCTCCGCCTGCCGTAGTAGCTCTCTTGATTCTTTTGCAGCTCTGTCGTGTTGCTTTCCGATATCCGTGGCTCTGCTTGCCGCATCGTCCGCTCTGGTTTCAGCCACAGCAGCCGTCTGCTTAGCTTCTTGAAGTTGACGGTGAAGTTCTACTATTCCATATCCTGCTGTATGTAGACGTGGAAGTCTACATACAACCAGACACGTCGCAAGTACCCATAATGATAAAACTATCGCTATAGACTGTTTGTAACAAAACAAGTCAATTTTAAGTTGAAACGGTAACTTACGCAGAAGTAAACCTTTTTTAACTGGTCATAAATTTAATGTTTACGAGACAGTCAAATGAGCCAGTCGACAGTCAAAGCGGTCACCGGCTAGCGAGTGAAACCCCAAACGTCATATCCCCCTCCTGCACCAACCAAATCAGTAAAATAAAAGTCTATCAGGTGCCCAAAACACGGAAAATCAGATATTTTAGAAAGCTATCAAAGCGACCATTCCCATACATGAGAGTAAATCAAAGTGGCGACGGATTAAAAAAAGGACTGGATACTGTGACCGCATTTACGCAGAAGTAAGCCTTTTTTAACTGGTCATCAATTTAATGTTTACGAGACAGTCAAATGAGGCAGTCGACAGTCAAAGCGGTCACCGGCTAGCGAGTTAAACCCCAAACGTCATATCCCCCTCCTGCACCAACCAAATCAGTAAAATAAAAGTCTATCAGGTGCCCAAAACACGGAAAATCAGATATTTTAGAAAGCTATCAAAGCGACCATTCCCATACATGACAGTAGATCTAAGTGGCGACGGATTAAAAAAAAAGACTGGTTACTGTGACTGCATCCAGGTACTGGACTCTCAGCTCCATGTGAACAGCGGCATTCCCCGCTCTGACCGCGGATAGATGTCCCTTACCCCCTCACCACTTAGCAGGGGGTGGGGTACATCCCCATCCCCATTCCACCTTCTCTCCAAGTGAGTCGCCAGGTTCCTTATGTAGAGACCGACCCCCCTTACTCACCCTCTCACCCCCTTTGGTACATTGCCGTGCAAAATGATTGCGTTAACATAATGCACTAAACAACACTCACAGTGCATTCTTACCCCTATATTATATTGCAAGCAAGTCAAGTCATAGATACAGATTGGAGGTAATTTACGTTTTTAATTAATCAACTTTGCATTGGTTGCCTTACCCACCCACGATGAGGTTGTGGCCCAGAATGAAGTATTTGTTGTGACGGCGCCGCCAAAACTGCATCCTATCAATCCGCCACATGACCACCATGTGTGGCCCATCCCCTTTGCAGACTACCAGTCGCCTTGTCGAATGGTTTAGCCTTAGCATGATTTAATACGCCGTCACCATGCGCGCTCGTTGTTTTGTGTCCGGCAGAGGTCGCTGCAGTAGCATGTATCTGTGTTGGATTTCCACGAACGCAGTTTAGCCGACTGCGGGGCTTAGTCGACTAAAGTTACTATGTAAATGAGGGGCGATTTTAGCCGACTAAGCCCCCTAGCCGGCCAAACTATATACCGGTACATGAAATAGGCCACTGAAAGCAACACGTACATAGACTGAATTACTTCCGCACTATTTCCATGTGTTCAGGGTAAGCAGGGTAAACGAGAGTCGTGAGCATGTCGTTCTGAAACGTTCGACTGTACGTCGGCGTGAATGGCGTTCAGCACAACCGGGTCGCATCCTGTGTCGTCTTTGTCGTGTGCGGGTTGTCGTTTTTTTTTTTAGTAAACTTTGGCTTTAGTCTTTGTACAATGTTCGTGAGAGTGCCATGAACAACTATATACAACAACATTCATAAGAAAGCATACGTCATCAAATTGACTTATCCTATAAATGAGTTATTCTGATATTGCAATTTCTTGCTTGTAAAAGAAAGACCTCAGAGGGTTGTGACCTGGCAACATTCAGAAGAAAGCATACGTCATCAAATTTACTTATCCTATAAAGGAGTTATCCTTATATTGCAATTTCTTGGTTGTAAAACAAACACCTCAGAGGGTTGTGACCTGGGTAGGAGGTTTAAAAATATCAGAGCTTATAGCTCTCATTTGGGACCAATTAAGCTTTTAAAATAATAATCCCAAAATAAAATACACTAAAAGTTATATAACTTTGGAAGTAACCGGACCAGGCAGTCGACAGTCGAAGGCTAGGGAGTTCAACCCTGACACCATATCCCCTCCTGCACGAACCGAATCAGTAAGATAAAGTCTATCAAGTGCCCAAAACACGAAAAATCTGATATTTTAGAAAGCTATCAAAGCGACCATTCCCATACATGACGGTACATCTAAGTGGCGACAGATTAAAAAAAAGACAGGATACCGTGACCTCATCCAGGTACTGGACTCTGGGCTCCATGTGAACAGCGGCATTCCCCGCTCTGACCGCGGATAGATGTCCCTTACCCCCTCACCACTCAGCAAGGGGTGGGGTACATCCCCATCCTCATCCCACCTTCTCTCCATGTGAGTCGCCAGGTTCCTTATGTAGAGACCGACCCCCCTTACTCGCCCTCTCATCCCCTTTTGTACATTGCCGTGCAAAATGATTGCGTTAACATAATGCACTAAACAACACTCACAATGCATTCTTACCCCTATATTATATTGCAAGCAAGTCAAGTCATAGATACAAATTGGAGGTAATTTACGTTTTTAATTAATCAACTTTGCATTGGTTGCCTTACCCACCCACGATGAGGTTGTGGCCCAGAATCAAGTATTTGTTGTGACGGCGCCGCCAAAACTGCATCCTACCAATCCGCCACACGACCACCATGCGTGGCCCATCCCCTTTGCAGACTACCAGTCGCCTTGCCGAATGGTTTAGCCTTAGCATGATTTAATACGCCGTCACCATGCGCGCTCGTTGTTTTGTGTCCGGCAGAGGTCGCTGCAGTAGCATGTATCTGTGTTGGATTTCCACGAACGCAGTTTAGCCGACTACGGGGCTTAGTCGACTAAAGTTACTATGTAAATGAGGGGCGGTTTTAGCCGACTAAGCCCCCTAGCCGGCCAAACTATATACCGGTACATGAAATAGGCCACTGAAAGCAAGACGTACATAGACTGAATTACTTCGGCACTTTTTCCATGTGTTCAGGGTAAGCAGGGGAAACGAGAGTCGTGAGCATGTCGTTCTGAAACGTTCGACTGTACCGTTGTAACGTCGGCGTGAATGGCGTTCAGCACGACCGGGTCGCATCCTGTGCCGTCTTTGTCGTGTGCGGGTTGTCGTTTTTTTTTAGTAAACTTTGGCTTTAGTCTTTGTACAATGCTCGTGAGAGTGAAATGAACAACTATATACAACAACATTCAGAAGAAAGCATACGTCATCAAATTGACTTATCCTATAAATGAGTTATTCTGATATTGCAATTTCTTGCTTGTAAAAGAAAGACCTCAGAGGGTTGTGACCTGGCAACATTCAGAAAAAAGCATACGTCATCAAATTGACTTATCCTATAAATGAGTTATTCTGATATTGTCATTTCTTGCTTGTGGAACAAACACCTCAAATGGTTGTGACCTGGGAACATTCCGAAGAAAGCATACGTCATCAAATTTACTTATCCTATAAATGAGTTATCTTGATATTGCAATTTCTTGCTTTTAAAACAAACACCTCACAGGGATGTGACCTGGCAAAATTCAGAAGAAAGCATACGTCATCAAATTTACTTATCCTATGAATGAGTTATATTGATATTGTAATTTCCTGGTTGTAAAACAAACACCTCAAATGGTTGTGACCTCGCAACATTCAGAAGAAAGCATACGTCATCAAATTTACTTATCCTGTAAATGAGTTATCTTGATATTGCAATTTCTTGCTTGTAAAACAAACACCTCAGAGGGTTGTGACCTGGCAACATTCAGTAGAAAGCATACGTCATCAAATTTACTTATCCTATAAATGAGTTATCTTGATATTGTAATTTCTTGCTTGTGGAACAAACACCTCATAGGGTTGTGACCTGGCTAGGAGGTTTACAAATATCAGAGCTTATAGCTCTCATTTGGGACCAATTAAGCTTTTAAAATAATAATCCCAAAATAAAATACACTAAAAGTTATATAACTTTGGAAGTAACCGGACCAGGCAGTCGACAGTCGAAGGCTAGGGAGTTCAACCCTGACGCCATATCCCCCTCCTGCACGAACCAAATCAGTAAAATAAAAGTCTATCAGGTGCCCAAAAGACGAAAAATCTGATATTTTAGAAAGCTATCAAAGCGACCATTCCCATACATGACGGTACATCTAAGTGGCGACGGATTAAAAAAAAGACAGGATACCGTGACCTCATCCAGGCACTGAACTCTGGGCTCCATGTGAACAGCGGCATTCCCCGCTCTGACCGCGGATAGATGTCCCTTACCCCCTCACCACTCAGCAAGGGGTGGGGTACATCCCCATCCTCATCCCACCTTCTCTCCAAGTGAGTCAACAGGTTCCTTATGTAGAGACCGACCCCCCTTACTCACCGTCTCACCCCCTTTTGTACATTGCCGTGCAAAATGATTGCGTTAACATAATGCACTAAACAACACTCACAGTGCATTCTTACCCCTATATTATATTGCAAGCAAGTCAAGTCATAGATACAAATTGGAGGTAATTTACGTTTTTAATTAATCAACTTTGCATTGGTTGCCTTACCCACCCACGATGAGGTTGTGGCCGAGAATCAAGTATTTGTTGTGACGGCGCCGCCAAAACTGCATCCTATCAATCCGCCACATGACCACCATGCGTGGCCCATCCCCTTTGCAGACTACCAGTCGCCTTGCCGAATGGTTTAGCCTTGGCATGATTTAATACGCCGTCACCATGCGCGCTCGTTGTTTTGTGTCCGGCAGAGGTCGCTGCAGTAGCATGTATCTGTGTTGGATTTCCACGAACGCAGTTTAGCCGACTACGGGGCTTAGTCGACTAAAGTTACTATGTAAATGAGGGTCGATTTTAGCCGACTAAGCCCCCTAGCCGGCCAAACTATATACCGGTACATGAAATAGGCCACTGAAAGCAACACGTACATAGACTGAATTACTTCGGCACTATTTCCATGTGTTCAGGGTAAGCAGGGTAAACGAGACTCGTGAGCATGTCGTTCTGAAACGTTCGACTGTACCGTTGTGACGTCAGCGTGAATGGCGTTCAGCACGACCGGGTCGCATCCTGTGTCGTCTTTGTCGTGTGCGGGTTGTCGTTTTTATTTTAGTAAACTTTGGCTTTAGTCTTTGTACAATGCTCGTGAGAGTGCCATGAACAACTATATACAACAACATTCAGAAGAAAGCATACGTCATCAAATTGACTTATCCTATAAATGAGTTATTCTGATATTGCAATTTCTTGCTTGTAAAAGAAAGACCTCAGAGGGTTGTGACCTGGCAACATTCAGAAGAAAGCATACGTCATCAAATTTACTTATCCTATAAATGAGTTATCTTGATATTGCAATTTCTTGGTTGTAAAACAAACACCTCAAATGGTTGTGACCTGGCAACATTCAGAAGAAAGCATACGTCATCAAATTTACTTATCCTATAAATGAGTTATCTTGATATTGCAATTTCTTGCTTGTAAAACAAACACCTCAGAGGGTTGTGACCTGGCTAGGAGGTTTAAAAATATCAGAGCTTATAGCTCTCATTTGGGACCAATTAAGCTTATAAATTAATAATCCCAAAATAAAATACACTAAAAGTGATATAACTTTGGAAGTAACCGGACCAGGCAGTCGACAGTCGAAGGCTGGGGAGTTCAACCCTGACGCCATATCCCCCTCCTACACGAACCAAATCAGTAAGAAAAAAGTCTATCAGGTGCCCAAAACACGAAAATTCAGATATTTGAGAAAGCTATCAAAGCGACCATTCCCATACATGACGGTACATCTAAGTGGCGACGGATTAAAAAACACAAAAAAACTGGATACAGTGACCGCATCCAGGCACTGGACTCTGGGCTCCATGTGAACAGCGGCATTCCCCGCTCTGACCACGGATAGATGTCCCTTACCCCCTCACCACTCAGCAGGGGGTGGGGTACATCCCCATCCCCATCCCCATCCCTCCAGGTGAGTCGCCAGCTTCCTTATGTACCGACCGAGCCCCCTTACTCACCCTCTCACCCCCTTTTGTACATTGCCGTGCAAATGATTGCGTTAACATAATGCACTAAACAACACTCACAGTGCATTCTTACCCCTATATTATATTGCAAGCAAGTCAAGTCATAGATACAAATTGGAGGTAATTTACGTTTTTAATTAATCAACTTTGCATTGGTTGCCTTACCCACCCACGATGAGGTTGTGGCCGAGAATCAAGTATTTGTTGTGACGGCGCCGCCAAAACTGCATCCTATCAATCCACCACATGACCACCATGCGTGGCCCATCCCCTTTGCAGACTACCAGTCGCCTTGCCGAATGGTTTAGCCTTGGCATGATTTAATACGCCGTCACCATGCGCGCTCGTTGTTTTGTGTCCGGCAGAGGTCGCTGCAGTAGCATGTATCTGTGTTGGATTTCCACGAACGCAGTTTAGCCGACTACGGGGCTTAGTCGACTAAAGTTACTATGTAAATGAGGGTCGATTTTAGCCGACTAAGCCCCCTAGCCGGCCAAACTATATACCGGTACATGAAATAGGCCACTGAAAGCAAGACGTACATAGACTGAATTACTTCCGCACTATTTCCATGTGTTCAGGGTAAGCAGGGTAAACGAGAGTCGTGAGCATGGCGTTCTGAAACGTTCGACTGTACGTCGGCGTGAATGGCGTTCAGCACGACCGGGTCGCATCCTGTGTCGTCTTTGTCGTGTGCGGGTTGTCGTTTTTTTTAAAGTAAACTTTGGCTTTAGTCTTTGTATAATGCTCGTGAGAGTGCCATGAACAACTATATACAACAACATTCAGAAGAAAGCATACGTCATCAAATTGACTTATCCTATAAATGAGTTATTCTGATATTGCAATTTCTTGCTTGTAAAAGAAAGACCTCAGAGGGTTGTGACCTGGCAACATTCAGAAGAAAGCATACGTCATCAAATTTACTTATCCTATAAATGAGTTATCTTGATATTGCCATTTCTTGGTTGTAAAACAAACACCTCAAATGGTTGTGACCTGGCAACATTCAGAAGAAAGCATACGTCAGCGAATTTACTTATCCTATAAATGAGTTATCCTTATATTGCAATTTCTTGGTTGTAAAACTAACACCTCAGAGGGTTGTGACCTGGCTAGGAGGTTTAAAAATATCAGAGCTTATAGCTCTCATTTGGGACCAATTAAGCTTATAAATTAATAATCCCAAAATAAAATACACTAAAAGTGATATAACTTTGGAAGGAACCGGACCAGGCAGTCGACAGTCGAAGGCTAGGGAGTTCAACCCTGACGCCATATCCCCCTCCTGCACGAACCAAATCAGTAAGAAAAAAGTCTATCAGGTGCCCAAAACACGAAAAATCAGATATTTGAGAAAGCTATCAAAGCGACCATTCCCATACATGACGGTACATCTAAGTGGCGACGGATTAAAAAAAAGACAGGATACCGTGACCTCATCCAGGCACTGAACTCTGGGCTCCATGTGAACAGCGGCATTCCCCGCTCTGACCGCGGATAGATGTCCCTTACCCCCTCACCACTCAGCAAGGGGTGGGGTACATCCCCATCCTCATCCCCATCCCTCCAGGTGAGTCGCCAAGTTCCTTATGTAGCGACCGACCCCCCTTACTCACCGTCTCACCCCCTTTTGTACATTGCCGTGCAAAATGATTGCGTTAACATAATGCACTAAACAACACTCACAGTGCATTCTTACCCCTATATTATATTGCAAGCAAGTCAAGTCATAGATACAAATTGGAGGTAATTTACGTTTTTAATTAATCAACTTTGCATTGGTTGCCTTACCCACCCACGATGAGGTTGTGGCCCAGAATGAAGTATTTGTTGTGACGGCGCCGCCGAAACTGCATCCTGTCAATCCGCTACATGACCACCATGCGTGGCCCATCCCCTTTGCAGACTACCAGTCGCCTTGCCGAATGGTTTAGCCTTGGCATGATTTAATACGCCGTCACCATGCGCGCTCGCTGTTTTGTGTCCGGCAGAGGTCGCTGCAGTAGCATGTATCTGTGTTGGATTTCCACGAACGCAGTTTAGCCGACTACGGGGCTTAGTCGACTAAAGTTACTATGTAAATGAGGGGCGATTTTAGCCGGCTAAGCCCCCTAGCCGGCCAAACTATATACCGGTACATGAAATAGGCCACTGAAAGCAACACGTACATAGACTGAATTACTTCCGCACTATTTCCATGTGTTCAGGGTAAGCAGGGTAAACGAGAATCGTGAGCATGTCGTTCTGAAACGTTCGACTGTACCGTTGTAACGTCGGCGTGAATGGCGTTCAGCACGACCGGGTCGCATCCTGTGTCGTCTTTGTCGCGTGCGGGTTGTCGTTTTTTTTAAAGTAAACTTTGGCTTTAGTCTTTGTACAATGCTCGTGAGAATGAAATGAACAACTATATACAACAACATTCAGAAGAAAGCATACGCCATCAAATTGACTTATCCTATAAATGAGTTATTCTGATATTGCAATTTCTTGCTTGTAAAAGAAAGACCTCAGAGGGTTGTGACCTGGCAACATTCAGAAGAAAGCATACGTCATCAAATTGACTTATCCTATAAATGAGTTATCTTGATATTGCAATTTCTTGGTTGTAAAACAAACACCTCAAATGGTTGTGACCTGGCAACATTCAGAAGAAAGCATACGTCAGCGAATTTACTTATCCTATAAATGAGTTATCCTTATATTGCAATTTCTTGGTTGTAAAACTAACACCTCAGAGGGTTGTGACCTGGCTAGGAGGTTTAAAAATATCAGAGCTTATAGCTCTCATTTGGGACCAATTAAGCTTATAAATTAATAATCCCAAAATAAAATACACTAAAAGTGATATAACTTTGGAAGTAACCGGACCAGGCAGTCGACAGTCGAAGGCTGGGGAGTTCAACCCTGACGCCATATCCCCCTCCTGCACGAACCAAATCAGTAAGAAAAAAGTCTATCAGGTGCCCAAAACACGAAAAATCAGATATTTGAGAAAGCTATCAAAGCGACCATTCCCATACATGACGGTACATCTAAGTGGCGACGGATTAAAAAACACAAAAAGACTGGATACAGTGACCGCATCCAGGCACTGGACTCTGGGCTCCATGTGAACAGCGGCATTCCCCGCTCTGACCTCGGATAGATGGCCCTTACCCCCTCACCACTCAGCAGGGGCTGGGGTACATCCCCATCCCCATCCCATCCCTCCAGGTGAGTCGCCAGCTTCCTTATGTAGCCACCGACCCCCCTTACTCACCCTCTCACCCCCTTTTGTACATTGCCGTGCAAAATGATTGCGTTAACATAATGCACTAAACAACACTCACAATGCATTCTTACCCCTATATTATATTGCAAGCAAGTCAAGTCATAGATACAAATTGGAGGTAATTTACGTTTTTAATTAATCAACTTTGCATTGGTTGCCTTACCCACCCACGATGAGGTTGTGGCCCAGGATCAATTATTTGTTGTGACGGCGCCGCCAAAACTGCATCCTATCAATCCGCCACATGACCACCATGCGTGGCCCATCCCCTTTGCAGACTACCAGTCGCATTGCCGAATGGTTTAGCCTTGGCATGATTTAATACGCCGTCACCATGCGCGCTCGTTGTTTTGTGTCCGGCAGAGGTCGCTGCAGTAGCATGTATCTGTGTTGGATTTCCACGAACGCAGTTTAGCCGACTACGGGGCTTAGTCGACTAAAGTTACTATGTAAATGAGGGTCGATTTTAGCCGACTAAGCCCCCTAGCCGGGCAAACTATATACCGGTATATGAAATAGGCCACTGAAAGCAACACGTACATAGACTGAATTACTTCGGCACTATTTCCATGTGTTCAGGGTAAGCAGGGTAAACGAGACTCGTGAGCATGTCGTTCTGAAACGTTCGACTGTACCGTTGTAACGTCGGCGTGAATGGCGTTCAGCACGACCGGGTCGCATGCAGTGTCGTCATTGTCGTGTGCGGGTTGTCGTTTTTTTTTTAGTAAACTTTGGCTTTAGTCTTTGTACAATGCTCGTGAGAGTGCCATGAACAACTATATACAACAACATTCAGAAGAAAGCATACGTCATCAAATTGACTTATCCTATAAATGAGTTAGTCTGATATTGCAATTTCTTGCTTGTAAAAGAAAGACCTCAGAGGGTTGTGACCTGGCAACATTCAGAAGAAAGCATACGTCATCAAATTGACTTATCCTATAAATGAGTTATCTTGATATTGTAATTTCTTGTTTGTGGAACAAACACCTCAGAGGGTTGTGACCTGGCAACATTCAGAAGAAAGCATACGTCATCAAATTTACTTATCCTATAAATGAGTTATCTTGATATTGCAATTTCTTGGTTGTAAAACAAACACCTCAAATGGTTGTGACCTGGCAACATTCAGAAGAAAGCATACGTCATCAAATTTACTTATCCTGTAAATGAGTTATCTTGATATTGCAATTTCTTGCTTGTAAAACAAACACCTCAGAGGGTTGTGACCTGGCAACATTCAGAAGAAAGCATACGTCATCAAATTTACTTATCCTATAAATGAGTTATCCTTATATTGCAATTTGTTGGTTGTAAAACAAACAACTCAGAGGGTTGTGACCTGGCTAGGAGGTTTACAAATATCAGAGCTTATAGCTCTCATTTGGGACCAATTAAGCTTTTAAAATAATAATCCCAAAATAAAATACACTAAAAGTTATATAACTTTGGAAGTAACCGGACCAGGCAGTCGACAGTCGAAGGCTAGGGAGTTCAACCCTGACGCCATATCCCCCTCCTGCACGAACCAAATCAGTAAAATAAAAGTCTTATCAGGTGCCCAAAAGACGAAAAATCTGATATTTTAGAAAGCTATCAAAGCGACCATTCCCATACATGACGGTACATCTAAGTGGCGACGGATTAAAAAAAAGACAGGATACCGTGACCTCATCCAGGCACTGAACTCTGGGCTCCATGTGAACAGCGGCATTCCCCGCTCTGACCGCGGATAGATGTCCCTTACCCTCTCACCACTCAGCAAGGGGTGGGGTACATCCCCATCCTCATCCCACCTTCTCTCCAAGTGAGTCAACAGGTTCCTTATGTAGAGACCGACCCCCCTTACTCACCGTCTCACCCCCTTTTGTACATTGCCGTGCAAAATGATTGCGTTAACATAATGCACTAAACAACACTCACAGTGCATTCTTACCACTATATTATATTGCAAGCAAGTCAAGTCATAGATACAAATTGGAGGTAATTTATGTTTTTAATTAATCAACTTTGCATTGGTTGCCTTACCCACCCACGATGAGGTTGTGGCCCAGAATGAAGTATTTGTTGTGACGGCGCCGCCAAAACTGCATCCTATCAATTCGCCACATGACCACCATGCGTGGCCCATCCCCTTTGCAGACTACCAGTCGCCTTGCCGAATGGTTTAGCCTTAGCATGATTTAATACGCCGTCACCATGCGCGCTCGCTGTTTTGTGTCCGGCAGAGGTCGCTGCAGTAGCATGTATCTGTGTTGGATTTCCACGAACGCAGTTTAGCCGACTACGGGGCTTAGTCGACTAAAGTTACTATGTAAATGAGGGGCGATTTTAGCCAACTAAGCCCCCTAGCCGGCCAAACTATATACCGGTACATGAAATAGGCCACTGAAAGCAACACGTACATAGACTGAATTACTTCGGCACTATTTCCATGTGTTCAGGGTAAGCAGGGTAAACGAGAGTCGTGAGCATGTCGTTCTGAAACGTTCGACTGTACGTCGGCGTGAATGGCGTTCAGCACAACCGGGTCGCATCCTGTGTCGTCTTTGTCGTGTGCGGGTTGTCGTTTTTTTTTTAGTAAACTTTGGCTTTAGTCTTTGTACAATGTTCGTGAGAGTGCCATGAACAACTATATACAACAACATTCATAAGAAAGCATACGTCATCAAATTGACTTATCCTAAATAAATGAGTTATTCTGATATTGCAATTTCTTGCTTGTAAAAGAAAGACCTCAGAGGGTTGTGACCTGGCAACATTCAGAAGAAAGCATACGTCATCAAATTTACTTATCCTATAAAGGAGTTATCCTTATATTGCAATTTCTTGGTTGTAAAACAAACACCTCAGAGGGTTGTGACCTGGGTAGGAGGTTTAAAAATATCAGAGCTTATAGCTCTCATTTGGGACCAATTAAGCTTTTAAAATAATAATCCCAAAATAAAATACACTAAAAGTTATATAACTTTGGAAGTAACCGGACCAGGCAGTCGACAGTCGAAGGCTAGGGAGTTCAACCCTGACACCATATCCCCCTCCTGCACGAACCGAATCAGTAAGATAAAGTCTATCAAGTGCCCAAAACACGAAAAATGTGATATTTTAGAAAGCTATCAAAGCGACCATTCCCATACATGACGGTACATCTAAGTGGCGACAGATTAAAAAAAAGACAGGATACCGTGACCTCATCCAGGTACTGGACTCTGGGCTCCATGTGAACAGCGGCATTCCCCGCTCTGACCGCGGATAGATGTCCCTTACCCCCTCACCACTCAGCAAGGGGTGGGATACATCCCCATCCTCATCCCACCTTCTCTCCATGTGAGTCGCCAGGTTCCTTATGTAGAGACCGACCCCCCTTACTCGCCCTCTCATCCCCTTTTGTACATTGCCGTGCAAAATGATTGCGTTAACATAATGCACTAAACAACACTCACAATGCATTCTTACCCCTATATTATATTGCAAGCAAGTCAAGTCATAGATACAAATTGGAGGTAATTTACGTTTTTAATTAATCAACTTTGCATTGGTTGCCTTACCCACCCACGATGAGGTTGTGGCCCAGAATCAAGTATTTGTTGTGACGGCGCCGCCAAAACTGCATCCTACCAATCCGCCACACGACCACCATGCGTGGCCCATCCCCTTTGCAGACTACCAGTCGCCTTGCCGAATGGTTTAGCCTTGGCATGATTTAATACGCCGTCACCATGCGCGCTCGTTGTTTTGTGTCCGGCAGAGGTCGCTGCAGTAGCATGTATCTGTGTTGGATTTCCACGAACGCAGTTTAGCCGACTACGGGGCTTAGTCGACTAAAGTTACTATGTAAATGAGGGTCGATTTTAGCCGACTAAGCCCCCTAGCCGGCCAAACTATATACCGGTACATGAAATAGGCCACTGAAAGCAAGACGTACATAGACTGAATTACTTCGGCACTATTTCCATGTGTTCAGGGTAAGCAGGGGAAACGAGAGTCGTGAGCATGTCGTTCTGAAACGTTCGACTGTACCGTTGTAACGTCGGCGTGAATGGCGTTCAGCACGACCGGGTCGCATCCTGTGCCGTCTTTGTCGTGTACGGGTTGTCGTTTTTTTTTTTAGTAAACTTTGGCTTTAGTCTTTGTACAATGCTCGTGAGAGTGAAATGAACAACTATATACAACAACATTCAGAAGAAAGCATACGTCATCAAATTGACTTATCCTATAAATGAGTTATTCTGATATTGCAATTTCTTGCTTGTAAAAGAAAGACCTCAGAGGGTTGTGACCTGGCAACATTCAGAAAAAAGCATACGTCATCAAATTGACTTATCCTATAAATGAGTTATTCTGATATTGTCATTTCTTGCTTGTGGAACAAACACCTCAAATGGTTGTGACCTGGGAACATTCAGAAGAAAGCATACGTCATCAAATTTACTTATCCTATAAATGAGTTATCTTGATATTGTAATTTCTTGCTTTTGGAGCAAACACCTCAGAGGGTTGTGACCTGGCAACATTCAGAAGAAAGCATACGTCATCAAATTTACTTATCCTATAAATGAGTTATCTTGATATTGCAATTTCTTGCTTTTAAAACAAACACCTCACAGGGATGTGACCTGGCAAAATTCAGAAGAAAGCATACGTCATCAAATTTACTTATCCTATGAATGAGTTATATTGATATTGTAATTTCCTGGTTGTAAAACAAACACCTCAAATGGTTGTGACCTCGCAACATTCAGAAGAAAGCATACGTCATCAAATTTACATATCCTATAAATGAGTTATCTTGATATTGCAATTTCTTGCTTGTAAAACAAACACCTCAAATGGTTGTGACCTGAGAACATTCAGAAGAAAGCATACGTCATCAAATTTACTTATCCTATAAATGAATTATCTTGATATTGTAATTTCTTGCTTGTGGAACAAACACCTCAGAGGGTTGTGACCTGGCTAGGAGGTTTAAAAATATCAGAGCTTATAGCTCTCATTTGGGACTAATTAAGCTTTTAAAATAATAATCCTAAAATAAAATACACTAAAAGTTATATAACTTTGGAAGTAACCGGACCAGGCAGTCGACAGTCGAAGGCTAGGGAGTTCAACCCTGACGCCATATCCCCCTCCTGCACGAACCGAATCAGTAAGATAAAGTCTATCAAGTGCCCAAAACACGAAAAATCTGATATTTTAGAAAGCTATCAAAGCGACCGTTCCCATACATGACGGTACATCTAAGTGGCGACGGATTAAAAAAAAAGACAGGATACCGTGACCGCATCCAGGCACTGGACTCTGGGCTCCATGTGAACAGCGGCATTCCCCGCTCTGACCGCGAAGAGAGGTCCCTCACCCCCTCACCACTCAGCAGGGGGGGGGGACATCCCCATCCCCATCCCCATCCCCCCAGGTGGGTCGCCAGCTTCCTTATGTACCGACCGAGCCCCCTTACTCACCCTCTCACTCCCTTTTGTACATTGCCGTGCAAAATGATTGCGTTAACATAATGCACTAAACAACACTCACAATGCATTCTTACCCCTATATTATATTGCAAGCAAGTCAAGTCATAGATACAAATTGGAGGTAATTTACGTTTTTAATTAATCAACTTTGCATTGGTTGCCTTACCCACCCACGATGAGGTTGTGGCCCAGAATGAAGTATTTGTTGTGACGGCGCCGCCAAAACTGCATCCTATCAATCCGCCACATGACCACCATGCGTGGCCCATCCCCTTTGCAGACTACCAGTCGCCTTGCCGAATGGTTTAGCCTTAGCATGATATAATACGCCGTCACCATGCGCGCTCGTTGTTTTGTGTCCGGCATAGGTCGCTGCAGTAGCATGTATCTGTGTTGGATTTCCACGAACGCAGTTTAGCCGACTACGGGGCTTAGTCGACTAAAGTTACTATGTAAATGAGGGGCGGTTTTAGCCGACTAAGCCCCCTAGCCAGCCAAACTATATGCCGGTACATGAAATAGGCCAGTGAAAGCAACACGTACATAGACTAAATTACTTCCGCACTATTTCCATGTGTTCAGGGTAAGCAGGGTAAACGAGAGTCGTGAGCATGTCGTTCTGAAACGTTCGACTGTACCGTTGTAACGTCGGCGTGAATGGCATTCAGCACGACCGGGTAGCATCATGTGTCGTCTTTGTCGTGTGCGGGTTGTCGTTTTTTTTTTAGTAAATTTTGGCTTTAGTCTTTGTACAATGCTCGTGAGAGTGCCATGGACAACTATATACAACAACATTCAGAAGAAAGCATACGTCATCAAATTGACTTATCCTATAAATGAGTTAGTCTGATATTGCAATTTCCTGCTTGTAAAAGAAAGACCTCAGAGGGTTGTGACCTGGCAACATTCAGAAGAAAGCATACGTCATCAAATTGACTTATCCTATAAATGAGTTATCTTGATATTGTAATTTCTTGTTTGTGGAACAAACACCTCAGAGGGTTGTGACCTGGCAACATTCAGAAGAAAGCATACGTCATCAAATTTACTTATCCTATGACTGAGTTATCCTTATATTGCAATTTCTTGGTTGTATAACAAACACCTCAAATGGTTGTGACCTGGCAACATTCAGAAGAAAGCATACGTCATCAAATTTACTTATCCTGTAAATGAGTTATCTTGATATTGCAATTTCTTGCTTGTAAAACAAACACCTCAGAGGGTTGTGACCTGGCAACATTCAGTAGAAAGCATACGTCATCAAATTTACTTATCCTATAAATGAGTTATCTTGATATTGTAATTTCTTGCTTGTGGAACAAACACCTCATAGGGTTGTGACCTGGCTAGGAGGTTTACAAATATCAGAGCTTATAGCTCTCATTTGGGACCAATTAAGCTTTTAAAATAATAATCCCAAAATAAAATACACTAAAAGTTATATAACTTTGGAAGTAACCGGACCAGGCAGTCGACAGTCGAAGGCTAGGGAGTTCAACCCTGACGCCATATCCCCCTCCTGCACGAACCAAATCAGTAAAATAAAAGTCTATCAGGTGCCCAAAAGACGAAAAATCTGATATTTTAGAAAGCTATCAAAGCGACCATTCCCATACATGACGATACATCTAAGTGGCGACGGATTAAAAAAAAGACAGGATACCGTGACCTCATCCAGGCACTGAACTCTGGGCTCCATGTGAACAGCGGCATTCCCCGCTCTGACCGCGGATAGATGTCCCTTACCCCCTCACCACTCAGCAAGGGGTGGGGTACATCCCCATCCTCATCCCACCTTCTCTCCAAGTGAGTCAACAGGTTCCTTATGTAGAGACCGACCCCCCTTACTCACCGTCTCACCCCCTTTTGTACATTGCCGTGCAAAATGATTGCGTTAACATAATACACTAAACAACACTCACAGTGCATTCTTACCCCTATATTATATTGCAAGCAAGTCAAGTCATAGATACAAATTGGAGGTAATTTACGTTTTTAATTAATCAACTTTGCATTGGTTGCCTTACCCACCCACGATGAGGTTGTGGCCCAGAATGAAGTATTTGTTGTGACGGCGCCGCCAAAACTGCATCCTATCAATTCGCCACATGACCACCATGCGTGGCCCATCCCCTTTGCAGACTACCAGTCGCCTTGCCGAATGGTTTAGCCTTAGCATGATTTAATACGCCGTCACCATGCGCGCTCGCTGTTTTGTGTGCGGCAGAGGTCGCTGCAGGAGCATGTATCTGTGTTGGATTTCCACGAACGCAGTTTAGCCGACTACGGGGCTTAGTCGACTAAAGTTACTATGTAAATGAGGGGCGATTTTAGCCGACTAAGCCCCCTAGCCGGCCAAACTATATACCGGTATATGAAATAGGCCACTGAAAGCAACACGTACATAGACTGAATTACTTCGGCACTATTTCCATGTGTTCAGGGTAAGCAGGGTAAACGAGACTCGTGAGCATGTCGTTCTGAAACGTTCCACTGTACCGTTGTAACGTCGGCGTGAATGGCGTTCAGCACGACCGGGTCGCATGCAGTGTCGTCATTGTCGTGTGCGGGTTGTCGTTTTTTTTTTAGTAAACTTTGGCTTTAGTCTTTGTACAATGCTCGTGAGAGTGCCATGAACAACTATATACAACAACATTCAGAAGAAAGCATACGTCATCAAATTGACTTATCCTATAAATGAGTTAGTCTGATATTGCAATTTCTTGCTTGTAAAAGAAAGACCTCAGAGGGTTGTGACCTGGCAACATTCAGAAGAAAGCATACGTCATCAAATTGACTTATCCTATAAATGAGTTATCTTGATATTGTAATTTCTTGTTTGTGGAACAAACACCTCAGAGGGTTGTGACCTGGCAACATTCAGAAGAAAGCATACGTCATCAAATTTACTTATCCTATAAATGAGTTATCTTGATATTGCAATTTCTTGGTTGTAAAACAAACACCTCAAATGGTTGTGACCTGGCAACATTCAGAAGAAAGCATACGTCATCAAATTTACTTATCCTGTAAATGAGTTATCTTGATATTGCAATTTCTTGCTTGTAAAAGAAAGACCTCAGAGGGTTGTGACCTGGCAACATTCAGAAGAAAGCATACGTCATCAAATTTACTTATCCTATAAATGAGTTATCTTGATATTGCAATTTCTTGCTTGTAAAACAAACACCTCAGAGGGTTGTGACCTGGCAACATTCAGAAGAAAGCATACGTCATCAAATTTACTTATCCTATAAATGAGTTATCTTGATATTGCAATTTCTTGCTTGTAAAACAAACACCTCAGAGGGTTGTGACCTGGCTAGGAGGTTTAAAAATATCAGAGCTTATAGCTCTCATTTGGGACCAATTAAGCTTATAAATTAATAATCCCAAAATAAAATACACTAAAAGTGATATAACTTTGGAAGTAACCGGACCAGGCAGTCGACAGTCGAAGGCTGGGGAGTTCAACCCTGACGCCATATCCCCCTCCTACACGAACCAAATCAGTAAGAAAAAAGTCTATCAGGTGCCCAAAACACGAAAATTCAGATATTTGAGAAAGCTATCAAAGCGACCATTCCCATACATGACGGTACATCTAAGTGGCGACGGATTAAAAAACACAAAAAGACTGGATACAGTGACCGCATCCAGGCACTGGACTCTGGGCTCCATGTGAACAGCGGCATTCCCCGCTCTGACCACGGATAGATGTCCCTTACCCCCTCACCACTCAGCAGGGGGTGGGGTACATCCCCATCCCCATCCCCATCCCTCCAGGTGAGTCGCCAGCTTCCTTATGTACCGACCGAGCCCCCTTACTCACCCTCTCACCCCCTTTTGTACATTGCCGTGCAAAATTATTGCGTTAACATAATGCACTAAACAACACTCACAGTGCATTCTTACCCCTATATTATATTGCAAGCAAGTCAAGTCATAGATACAAATTGGAGGTAATTCCAACGCATTGCCCACCTGGCTTCCGGTTCTTTAAAAAGAACGCAAACATACAAGAATAAAAATATTACCTGTCGGAATATATAATCCCTGATTTCTTTACTGATTATGACAAGGTAATAATTCCGGTTTAAAAACTAAAATGTGGGATGATACGGGGAAATGTTTGTAACCTATGGCATGTTCATGATTCGGATTACAATCCTCGTATAGTTGCCGCTAGATGGCGCCAGTTCTTCGCCTCACGATGCGACTTCACTTCACAATAGCTTGTATCATTTCGTATTTTTCACGTAATTGCTTTCTTTCAGGGTTTATTGTTTTTCAATCGAGTGTTTTATTGTTTTTCAATCGAGTGTTTATTTTCAGGGTTTTCTATTTAAATTAAGAATATAATCCTTTGCTGTATTATTTCGGTGCGAGTATATTTATTACCAGCACGTATCAATAAACTGGATGCCAGCGTGGCTGCACCACTGGGTCCCTTGGAACCCACAGGGTGGCCGCTGCAGTTGTTGCTGGAGAGCACCAATGCAGCAACCGCCTCCCAGACCAATGTTCTATATACACGTCAGAATCAGGGGCTCTAATGATGGCACTTGAATAGTGCTTAGTGAATAGGGCCTTGGATGGCCTTGTCTAGAGCAAAGGGTTTCACTTTTGGAAGTGGTAATTCTGGATCCGTGGCGTGAGCCATCAGGCATCTTGGAAAGATGTCGGTTTGTTGACATTGTTGAGGAATCGGAGAACTAGGTCGGAGTCTTTTATTGGATCTTTCTTGTGTTTCGTGTTGTTTTGTTTAGGCAGGTGTGGAATTCTTTTCTTGCTTTTATGTTTTGCCTCGGTTGAAACCCATGTATACATGTGATATGCAATACTTGATATGTTATGCAGTATGGCAGATCTTGAGAAGTGGAATCCTTGATGTCTTATTACTGTAAAACATAACTTGTTGGTTGGTCAGTGGTAGTTATTAACTGTCTTGGTTTGCCGACGAAATTATAACTCATAATCCGGTTATGGACCGCAATTGCAATTAATCACGTTCCTCTGCTGATTGTGCGTTCGTCTATACCGGTCCGGGGTTAGCCGGCTTTCAGAATGTCTTGCACCGGTAATGGACGCTGCTACCGGTTTGCATTCGCTTCTTCTGTATGCCCCATGTGTCTATATAGAAGTGGTAGCGATCCTCCGGCGGCCCTTCCAGTCCAGCGTATATTGGGCTGATTCTGCACATTTTGCACCGACCGAAGCGAATTACTGTAAAGAATAGTTGTCCTGTACGATGGAAGGGATCGCCATTGAATGCATGAAAGGTTTGATAAATGCTGCTGTAAATTGCCCCCATTCTACCTAGCAACAGGTATTGGTTTCTGGAAGCTCCATCGCTGATTCAGATTCGACTTCCGGTGGGGTAATCCACACCGCTGACTGAAGCACAGGCAGTGTAGCGAAGTCCAGGTTTTCAGTAGCGTCACCGTCCAACATGTCCAAGAATCGGGCCACTGACCATTAAACCACATGAAGTCGAACACCCCTGCAAAATTTGTTCGGCCTTCCTTTCACAGTATCTAGTTCAATACCATGGAACACTATTGTAGTAGAAGTGTAAATGGACTTCGAATCTTTTATTGGAATATTTAATTCCTTGTCCATGTCAAGACAGGCAGATAGGTCAAGCTACAACTAGTCGAACCAAAGAACATGAAATCATCAAAAATGTAACTCATTTGTGATACTTGTTACTGGAATCAACAAGCAACAGCGGAAATTGCTCATCGTAGAAGAGCCAACCTAAACTGTTCACACTCTTTACCTTCTATATAGATGTCCCTGATTCGTCCCACACACGACAATCCTGATAATCATCGAATTCGTTTTGACGATAAATATCCAGGGGGGGTGCGTGGCCCATCCCCTTTGCAGACTACCAGTCGCCTTGCCGAATGGTTTAGCCTTAGCATGATTTAATACGCCGTCACCATGCGCGCTCGTTGTTTTGTGTCCGGCAGAGGTCGCTGCAGTAGCATGTATCTGTGTTGGATTTCCACGAACGCAGTTAATAATCCCAAAATAAAATACACTAAAAGTTATATAACTTTGGAAGTAACCGGACCAGGCAGTCGACAGTCGAAGGCTAGGGAGTTCAACCCTTACGCCATATCCCCCTCCTGCACGAACCAAATCAGTAAGAAAAAAGTCTATCAGGTGCCCAAAAGACGAAAAATCTGATATTTTAGAAAGCTATCAAAGCGACCATTCCCATACATGACGGTACATCTAAGTGGCGACGGATTAAAAAAAAGACAGGATACCGTGACCGCATCCAGGTACTGAACTCTGGGCTCCATGTGAACAGCGGCATTCCCCGCTCTGACCGTGGATAGATGTCCCTTACCCACTCACCACTCAGCAGGGGGTGGGGTACATCCCCATCCCCATCCCTCCAGGTGAGTCGCCAGCTTCCTTATGTACCGACCGAGCCCCCTTACTCACCCTCTCACCCCCTTTTGTACATTGCCGTGCAAAATGATTGCGTTAACATAATGCACTAAACAACACTGACAATGCATTCTTACCCCTATATTATATTGCAAGCAAGTCAAGTCATAGATACAAATTGGAGGTAATTTACGTTTTTAATTAATCAACTTTGCATTGGTTGCCTTACCCACCCACGATGAGGTTGTGGCCCAGAATGAAGTATTTGTTGTGACGGCGCCGCCGAAACTGCATCCTGTCAATCCGCTACATGACCACCATGCGTGGCCCATCCCCTTTGCAGACTACCAGTCGCCTTGCCGAATGGTTTAGCCTTGGCATGATTTAATACGCCGTCACCATGCGCGCTCGTTGTTTTTTGTCCGGCAGAGGTCGCTGCAGTAGCATGTATCTGTGTTGGATTTCCACGAACGCAGTTTAGCCGACTACGGGGCTTAGTCGACTAAAGTTACTATGTAAATGAGGGTCGATTTTAGCCGACTAAGCCCCCTAGCCGGCCAAACTATATACCGGTACATGAAATAGGCCACTGAAAGCAACACGTACATAGACTGAATTACTTCCGCACTATTTCCATGTGTTCAGGGTAAGCAGGGGAAACGAGAGTCGTGAGCATGTCGTTCTGAAACGTTCGATGTACCGTTGTAACGTCGGCGTGAATGGCGTTCAGCACGACCGGGTCGCATCCTGTGTCGTCTTTGTCGCGTGCGGGTTGTCGTTTTTTTTAAAGTAAACTTTGGCTTTAGTCTTTGTACAATGCTCGTGAGAGTGAAATGAACAACTATATACAACAACATTCAGAAGAAAGCATACGCCATCAAATTGACTTATCCTAAAAATGAGTTATTCTGATATTGCTATTTCTTGCTTGTAAAAGAAAGACCTCAGAGGGTTGTGACCTGGCAACATTCAGAAGAAAGCATACGTCATCAAATTGACTTATCCTATAAATGAGTTATCTTGATATTGCAATTTCTTGGTTGTAAAACAAACACCTCAAATGGTTATGACCTGGCAACATTCGGAAGAAAGCATACGTCAGCGAATTTACTTATCCTATAAATGAGTTATCCTTATATTGCAATTTCTTGGTTGTAAAACTAACACCTCAGAGGGTTGTGACCTGGCTAGGAGGTTTAAAAATATCAGAGCTTATAGCTCTCATTTGGGACCAATTAAGCTTATAAATTAATAATCCCAAAATAAAATACACTAAAAGTGATATAACTTTGGAAGTAACCGGACCAGGCAGTCGACAGTCGAAGGCTGGGGAGTTCAACCCTGACGCCATATCCCCCTCCTGCACGAACCAAATCAGTAAGAAAAAAGTCTATCAGGTGCCCAAAACACGAAAAATCAGATATTTGAGAAAGCTATCAAAGCGACCATTCCCATACATGACGGTACATCTAAGTGGCGACGGATTAAAAAACACAAAAAGACTGGATACAGTGACCGCATCCAGGCACTGGACTCTGGGCTCCATGTGAACAGCGGCATTCCCCGCTCTGACCTCGGATAGATGGCCCTTACCCCCTCACCACTCAGCAGGGGCTGGGGTACATCCCCATCCCCATCCCATCCCTCCAGGTGAGTCGCCAGCTTCCTTATGTAGCGACCGACCCCCCTTACTCACCCTCTCACCCCCTTTTGTACATTGCCGTGCAAAATGATTGCGTTAACATAATGCACTAAACAACACTCACAATGCATTCTTACCCCTATATTATATTGCAAGCAAGTCAAGTCATAGATACAAATTGGAGGTAATTTACGTTTTTAATTAATCAACTTTGCATTGGTTGCCTTACCCACCCACGATGAGGTTGTGGCCCAGAATCAAGTATTTGTTGTGACGGCGCCGCCAAAACTGCATCCTATCAATCCGCCACACGACCACCATGCGTGGCCCATCCCCTTTGCAGACTACCAGTCGCCTTGCCGAATGGTTTAGCCTTGGCATGATTTAATACGCCGTCACCATGCGCGCTCGTTGTTTTGTGTCCGGCAGAGGTCGCTGCAGTAGCATGTATCTGTGTTGGATTTCCACGAACGCAGTTTAGCCGACTACGGGGCTTAGTCGACTAAAGTTACTATGTAAATGAGGGTCGATTTTAGCCGACTAAGCCCCCTAGCCGGCCAAACTATATACCGGTATATGAAATAGGCCACTGAAAGCAACACGTACATAGACTGAATTACTTCCGCACTATTTCCATGTGTTCAGGGTAAGCAGGGTAAACGAGACTCGTGAGCATGTCGTTCTGAAACGTTCGACTGTACCGTTGTAACGTCGGCGTGAATGGCGTTCAGCACGACCGGGTCGCATGCAGTGTCGTCATTGTCGTGTGCGGGTTGTCGTTTTTTTTTTTAGTAAACTTTGGCTTTAGTCTTTGTACAATGCTCGTGAGAGTGCCATGAACAACTATATACAACAACATTCAGAAGAAAGCATACGTCATCAAATTGACTTATCCTATAAATGAGTTAGTCTGATATTGCAATTTCTTGCTTGTAAAAGAAAGACCTCAGAGGGTTGTGACCTGGCAACATTCAGAAGAAAGCATACGTCATCAAATTGACTTATCCTATAAATGAGTTATCTTGATATTGCAATTTCTTGGTTGTAAAACAAACACCTCAAATGGTTGTGACCTGGCAACATTCAGAAGAAAGCATACGTCATCAAATTTACTTATCCTGTAAATGAGTTATCTTGATATTGCAATTTCTTGCTTGTAAAACAAACACCTCAGAGGGTTGTGACCTGGCAACATTCAGAAGAAAGCATACGTCATCAAATTTACTTATCCTATAAATGAGTTATCCTTATATTGCAATTTGTTGGTTGTAAAACAAACAACTCAGAGGGTTGTGACCTGGCTAGGAGGTTTATAAATATCAGAGCTTATAGCTCTCATTTGGGACCAATTAAGCTTTTAAAATAATAATCCCAAAATAAAATACACTAAAAGTTATATAACTTTGGAAGTAATCGGACCAGGCAGTCGACAGTCGAAGGCTAGGGAGTTCAACCCTGACGCCATATCCCCCTCCTGCACGAACCAAATCAGTAAAATAAAAGTCTATCAGGTGCCCAAAAGACGAAAAATCTGATATTTTAGAAAGCTATCAAAGCGACCATTCCCATACATGACGGTACATCTAAGTGGCGACGGATTAAAAAAAAGACAGGATACCGTGACCTCATCCAGGCACTGAACTCTGGGCTCCATGTGAACAGCGGCATTCCCCGCTCTGACCGCGGATAGATGTCCCTTACCCCCTCACCACTCAGCAAGGGGTGGGGTACATCCCCATCCTCATCCCACCTTCTCTCCAAGTGAGTCAACAGGTTCCTTATGTAGAGACCGACCCCCCTTACTCACCGTCTCACCCCCTTTTGTACATTGCCGTGCAAAATGATTGCGTTAACATAATGCACTAAACAACACTCACAGTGCATTCTTACCCCTATATTATATTGCAAGCAAGTCAAGTCATAGATACAAATTGGAGGTAATTTACGTTTTTAATTAATCAACTTTGCATTGGTTGCCTTACCCACCCACGATGAGGTTGTGGCCCAGAATGAAGTATTTGTTGTGACGGCGCCGCCAAAACTGCATCCTATCAATTCGCCACATGACCACCATGCGTGGCCCATCCCCTTTGCAGACTACCAGTCGCCTTGCCGAATGGTTTAGCCTTAGCATGATTTAATACGCCGTCACCATGCGCGCTCGCTGTTTTGTGTCCGGCAGAGGTCGCTGCAGTAGCATGTATCTGTGTTGGATTTCCACGAACGCAGTTTAGCCGACTACGGGGCTTAGTCGACTAAAGTTACTATGTAAATGAGGGGCGATTTTAGCCGACTAAGCCCCCTAGCCGGCCAAACTATATACCGGTATATGAAATAGGCCACTGAAAGCAACACGTACATAGACTGAATTACTTCGGCACTATTTCCATGTGTTCAGGGTAAGCAGGGTAAACGAGACTCGTGAGCATGTCGTTCTGAAACGTTCGACTGTACCGTTGTAACGTCGGCGTGAATGGCGTTCAGCACGACCGGGTCGCATGCAGTGTCGTCATTGTCGTGTGCGGGTTGTCGTTTTTTTTTTTAGTAAACTTTGGCTTTAGTCTTTGTACAATGCTCGTGAGAGTGCCATGAACAACTATATACAACAACATTCAGAAGAAAGCATACGTCATCAAATTGACTTATCCTATAAATGAGTTAGTCTGATATTGCAATTTCTTGCTTGTAAAAGAAAGACCTCAGAGGGTTGTGACCTGGCAACATTCAGAAGAAAGCATACGTCATCAAATTGACTTATCCTATAAATGAGTTATCTTGATATTGCAATTTCTTGCTTGTAAAACAAACACCTCAGAGGGTTGTGACCTGGCAACATTCAGAAGAAAGCATACGTCATCAAATTTACTTATCCTATAAATGAGTTATCTTGATATTGCAATTTCTTGCTTGTAAAACAAACACCTCAGAGGGTTGTGACCTGGCAACATTCAGAAGAAAGCATACGTCATCAAATTTACTTATCCTATAAATGAGTTATCTTGATATTGTAATTTCTTGCTTGTGAAACAAACACCTCATAGGGTTGTGACCTGGCTAGGAGGTTTACAAATATCAGAGCTTATAGCTCTCATTTGGGACCAATTAAGCTTTTAAAATAATAATCCCAAAATAAAATACACTAAAAGTTATATAACTTTGGAAGTAACCGGACCAGGCAGTCGACAGTCGAAGGCTAGGGAGTTCAACCCTGACGCCATATCCCCCTCCTGCACGAACCAAATCAGTAAAATAAAAGTCTATCAGGTGCCCAAAAGACGAAAAATCTGATATTTTAGAAAGCTATCAAAGCGACCATTCCCATACATGACGGTACATCTAAGTGGCGACGGATTAAAAAAAAGACAGGATACCGTGACCTCATCCAGGCACTGAACTCTGGGCTCCATGTGAACAGCGGCATTCCCCGCTCTGACCGCGGATAGATGTCCCTTACCCCCTCACCACTCAGCAAGGGGTGGGGTACATCCCCATCCTCATCCCCATCCCTCCATGTGAGTCGCCAAGTTCCTTATGTAGCGACCGACCCCCCTTACTCACCGTCTCACCCCCTTTTGTACATTGCCGTGCAAAATGATTGCGTTAACATAATGCACTAAACAACACTCACAGTGCATTCTTACCCCTATATTATATTGCAAGCAAGTCAAGTCATAGATACAAATTGGAGGTAATTTACGTTTTTAATTAATCAACTTTGCATTGGTTGCCTTACCCACCCACGATGAGGTTGTGGCCCAGAATGAAGTATTTGTTGTGACGGCGCCGCCAAAACTGCATCCTATCAATTCGCCACATGACCACCATGCGTGGCCCATCCCCTTTGCAGACTACCAGTCGCCTTGCCGAATGGTTTAGCCTTAGCATGATTTAATACGCCGTCACCATGCGCGCTCGCTGTTTTGTGTCCGGCAGAGGTCGCTGCAGTAGCATGTATCTGTGTTGGATTTCCACGAACGCAGTTTAGCCGACTACGGGGCTTAGTCGACTAAAGTTACTATGTAAATGAGGGGCGATTTTAGCCGACTAAGCCCCCTAGCCGGCCAAACTATATACCGGTACATGAAATCGGCCACTGAAAGCAACACGTACATAGACTGAATTACTTCGGCACTATTTCCATGTGTTCAGGGTAAGCAGGGTAAACGAGACTCGTGAGCATGTCGTTCTGAAACGTTCAACTGTACCGTTGTGACGTCAGCGTGAATGGCGTTCAGCACGACCGGGTCGCATCCTGTGCCGTCTTTGTCGTGTGCGGGTTGTCGTTTTTTTTAAAGTAAACTTTGGCTTTAGTCTTTGTACAATGCTCGTGAGTGTGCCATGAACAACTATATACAACAACATTCAGAAGAAAGCATACGTCATCAAATTGACTTATCCTATAAATGAGTTAGTCTGATATTGCAATTTCTTGCTTGTAAAAGAAAGACCTCAGAGGGTTGTGACCTGGCAACATTCAGAAGAAAGCATACGTCATCAAATTGACTTATCCTATAAATGAGTTATCTTGATATTGTAATTTCTTGTTTGTGGAACAAACACCTCAGAGGGTTGTGACCTGGCAACATTCAGAAGAAAGCATACGTCATCAAATTTACTTATCCTATAAATGAGTTATCTTGATATTGCAATTTCTTGGTTGTAAAACAAACACCTCAAATGGTTGTGACCTGGCAACATTCAGAAGAAAGCATACGTCATCAAATTTACTTATCCTGTAAATGAGTTATCTTGATATTGCAATTTCTTGCTTGTAAAACAAACACCTCAGAGGGTTGTGACCTGGCAACATTCAGAAGAAAGCATACGTCATCAAATTTACTTATCCTATAAATGAGTTATCCTTATATTGCAATTTGTTGGTTGTAAAACAAACAACTCAGAGGGTTGTGACCTGGCTAGGAGGTTTACAAATATCAGAGCTTATAGCTCTCATTTGGGACCAATTAAGCTTTTAAAATAATAATCCCAAAATAAAATACACTAAAAGTTATATAACTTTGGAAGTAACCGGACCAGGCAGTCGACAGTCGAAGGCTAGGGAGTTCAACCCTGACGCCATATCCCCCTCCTGCACGAACCAAATCAGTAAAATAAAAGTCTATCAGGTGCCCAAAAGACGAAAAATCTGATATTTTAGAAAGCTATCAAAGCGACCATTCCCATACATGACGGTACATCTAAGTGGCGACGGATTAAAAAAGAGACAGGATACCGTGACCTCATCCAGGCACTGAACTCTGGGCTCCATGTGAACAGCGGCATTCCCCGCTCTGACCGCGGATAGATGTCCCTTACCCCCTCACCACTCAGCAAGGGGTGGGGTACATCCCCATCCTCATCCCACCTTCTCTCCAAGTGAGTCAACAGGTTCCTTATGTAGAGACCGACCCCCCTCACTCACCGTCTCACCCCCTTTTGTACATTGCCGTGCAAAATGATTGCGTTAACATAATGCACTAAACAACACTCACAGTGCATTCTTACCCCTATATTATATTGCAAGCAAGTCAAGTCATAGATACAAATTGGAGGTAATTTACGTTTTTAATTAATCAACTTTGCATTGGTTGCCTTACCCACCCACGATGAGGTTGTGGCCCAGAATGAAGTATTTGTTGTGACGGCGCCGCCAAAACTGCATCCTATCAATTCGCCACATGACCACCATGCGTGGCCCATCCCCTTTGCAGACTACCAGTCGCCTTGCCGAATGGTTTAGCCTTAGCATGATTTAATACGCCGTCACCATGCGCGCTCGCTGTTTTGTGTCCGGCAGAGGTCGCTGCAGTAGCATGTATCTGTGTTGGATTTCCACGAACGCAGTTTAGCCGACTACGGGGCTTAGTCGACTAAAGTTACTATGTAAATGAGGGGCGATTTTAGCCGACTAAGCCCCCTAGCCGGCCAAACTATATACCGGTACATGAAATCGGCCACTGAAAGCAACACGTACATAGACTGAATTACTTCGGCACTATTTCCATGTGTTCAGGGTAAGCAGGGTAAACGAGACTCGTGAGCATGTCGTTCTGAAACGTTCAACTGTACCGTTGTGACGTCAGCGTGAATGGCGTTCAGCACGACCGGGTCGCATCCTGTGCCGTCTTTGTCGTGTGCGGGTTGTCGTTTTTTTTAAAGTAAACTTTGGCTTTAGTCTTTGTACAATGCTCGTAAGTGTGCCATGAACAACTATATACAACAACATTCAGAAGAAAGCATACGTCATCAAATTGACTTATCCTATAAATGAGTTAGTCTGATATTGCAATTTCTTGCTTGTAAAAGAAAGACCTCACAGGGTTGTGACCATGGCAACATTCAGAAGAAAGCATACGTCATCAAATTGACTTATCCTATAAATGAGTTATCTTGATATTGTAATTTCTTGTTTGTGGAACAAACACCTCAGAGGGTTGTGACCTGGCAACATTCAGAAGAAAGCATACGTCATCAAATTTACTTATCCTATAAATGAGTTATCTTGATATTGCAATTTCTTGGTTGTAAAACAAACACCTCAAATGGTTGTGACCTGGCAACATTCAGAAGAAAGCATACGTCATCAAATTTACTTATCCTGTAAATGAGTTATCTTGATATTGCAATTTCTTGCTTGTAAAACAAACACCTCAGAGGGTTGTGACCTGGCAACATTCAGAAGAAAGCATACGTCATCAAATTTACTTATCCTATAAATGAGTTATCCTTATATTGCAATTTGTTGGTTGTAAAACAAACAACTCAGAGGGTTGTGACCTGGCTAGGAGGTTTACAAATATCAGAGCTTATACCTCTCATTTGGGACCAATTAAGTTTTTAAAATAATAATCCCAAAATAAAATACACTAAAAGTTATATAACTTTGGAAGTAACCGGACCAGGCAGTCGACAGTCGAAGGCTAGGGAGTTCAACCCTGACGCCATATCCCCCTCCTGCACGAACCAAATCAGTAAAATAAAAGTCTATCAGGTGCCCAAAAGACGAAAAATCTGATATTTTAGAAAGCTATCAAAGCGACCATTCCCATACATGACGGTACATCTAAGTGGCGACGGATTAAAAAAGAGACAGGATACCGTGACCTCATCCAGGCACTGAACTCTGGGCTCCATGTGAACAGCGGCATTCCCCGCTCTGACCGCGGATAGATGTCCCTTACCCCCTCACCACTCAGCAAGGGGTGGGGTACATCCCCATCCTCATCCCACCTTCTCTCCAAGTGAGTCAACAGGTTCCTTATGTAGAGACCGACCCCCCTCACTCACCGTCTCACCCCCTTTTGTACATTGCCGTGCAAAATGATTGCGTTAACATAATGCACTAAACAACACTCACAGTGCATTCTTACCCCTATATTATATTGCAAGCAAGTCAAGTCATAGATACAAATTGGAGGTAATTTACGTTTTTAATTAATCAACTTTGCATTGGTTGCCTTACCCACCCACGATGAGGTTGTGGCCCAGAATGAAGTATTTGTTGTGACGGCGCCGCCAAAACTGCATCCTATCAATTCGCCACATGACCACCATGCGTGGTCCATCCCCTTTGCAGACTACCAGTCGCCTTGCCGAATGGTTTAGCCTTAGCATGATTTAATACGCCGTCACCATGCGCGCTCGCTGTTTTGTGTCCGGCAGAGGTCGCTGCAGTAGCATGTATCTGTGTTGGATTTCCACGAACGCAGTTTAGCCGACTACGGGGCTTAGTCGACTAAAGTTACTATGTAAATGAGGGTCGATTTTAGCCGACTAAGCCCCCTAGCCGGCCAAACTATATACCGGTATATGAAATAGGCCACTGAAAGCAACACGTACATAGACTGAATTACTTCCGCACTATTTCCATGTGTTCAGGGTAAGCAGGGTAAACGAGACTCGTGAGCATGTCGTTCTGAAACGTTCGACTGTACCGTTGTAACGTCGGCGTGAATGGCGTTCAGCACGACCGGGTCGCATGCAGTGTCGTCATTTTCGTGTGCGGGTTGTCGTTTTTTTTTTAGTAAACTTTGGCTTTAGTCTTTGTACAATGCTCGTGAGAGTGCCATGAACAACTATATACAACAACATTCAGAAGAAAGCATACGTCATCAAATTGACTTATCCTATAAATGAGTTAGTCTGATATTGCAATTTCTTGCTTGTAAAAGAAAGACCTCAGAGGGTTGTGACCTGGCAACATTCAGAAGAAAGCATACGTCATCAAATTGACTTATCCTATAAATGAGTTATCTTGATATTGTAATTTCTTGTTTGTGGAACAAACACCTCAGAGGGTTGTGACCTGGCAACATTCAGAAGAAAGCATACGTCATCAAATTTACTTATCCTATAAATGAGTTATCTTGATATTGCAATTTCTTGGTTGTAAAACAAACACCTCAAATGGTTGTGACCTGGCAACATTCAGAAGAAAGCATACGTCATCAAATTTACTTATCCTGTAAATGAGTTATCTTGATATTGCAATTTCTTGCTTGTAAAACAAACACCTCAGAGGGTTGTGACCTGGCAACATTCAGAAGAAAGCATACGTCATCAAATTTACTTATCCTATAAATGAGTTATCTTGATATTGCAATTTCTTGCTTGTAAAACAAACACCTCAGAGGGTTGTGACCTGGCTAGGAGGTTTAAAAATATCAGAGCTTATAGCTCTCATTTGGGACCAATTAAGCTTTTAAAATAATAATCCCAAAATAAAATACACTAAAAGTGATATAACTTTGGAAGTAACCGGACCAGGCAGTCGACAGTCGAAGGCTAGGGAGTTCAACCCTGACGCCATATCCCCCTCCTACACGAACCAAATCAGTAAGAAAAAAGTCTATCAGGTGCCCAAAACACGAAAATTCAGATATTTGAGAAAGCTATCAAAGCGACCATTCCCATACATGACGGTACATCTAAGTGGCGACGGATTAAAAAAAAGACAGGATACCGTGACCTCATCCAGGCACTGGACTCTGGGCTCCATGTGAACAGCGGCATTCCCCGCTCTGACCACGGATAGATGTCCCTTACCCCCTCACCACTCAGCAGGGGGTGGGGTACATCCCCATCCTCATCCCCATCCCTCCAGGTGAGTCGCCAAGTTCCTTATGTAGCGACCGATCCCCCTTACTCACCGTCTCACGCCCTTTTGTACATTGCCGTGCAAAATGATTGCGTTAACATAATGCACTAAACAACACTCACAGTGCATTCTTACCCCTATATTATATTGCAAGCAAGTCAAGTCATAGATACAAATTGGAGGTAATTTACGTTTTTAATTAATCAACTTTGCATTGGTTGCCTTACCCACCCACGATGAGGTTGTGGCCCAGAATGAAGTATTTGTTGTGACGGCGCCGCCTCGCAACATTCAGAAGAAAGCATACGTCATCAAATTTACTTATCCTATAAATGAGTTATCTTGATATTGCAATTTCTTGGTTGTAAAACAAACACCTCAAATGGTTGTGACCTGGCAACATTCAGAAGAAAGCATACGTCATCAAATTTACTTATCCTATAAATGAGTTATCTTGATCTTGTAATTTCTTGCTTGTGAAACAAACACCTCAGAGGGTTGTGACATGGCTAGGAGGTTTAAAAATATCAGAGCTTATAGCTCCCATTTGGGACCAATTAAGCTTATAAATTAATAATCCCAAAATAAAATACACTAAAAGTGATATAACTTTGGAAGTAACGGGACCAGGCAGTCGACAGTCGAAGGCTGGGGAGTTCAACCCTGACGCCATATCCCCCTCCTGCACGAACCAAATCAGTAAAATAAAAGTCTTATCAAGTGCCCAAAACACGAAAAATCAGATATTTGAGAAAGCTATCAAAGCGACCATTCCCATACATGACGGTACATCTAAGTGGCGACGGATAAAAAAAGAAGACAGGATACCGTGACCGCATCCAGGCACTGGACTCTGGGCTCCATGTGAACAGCGGCATTCCCACGCTCTGACCGCGGAGAGATGTCCCTCACCCCCTCACCACTCAGCAGGGGGGGGGGACATCCCCATTCCCATCCCCATCCCCCCAGGTGGGTCGCCAGCTTCCTTATGTACCGACCGACCCCCCTTACTCACCCTCTCACCCCCTTTTGTACATTGCCGTGCAAAATGATTGCGTTAACATAATGCACTAAACAACACTCACAATGCATTCTTACCCCTATATTATATTGCAAGCAAGTCAAGTCATAGATACAAATTGGAGGTAATTCCAACGCATTGCCCACCTGGCTTCCGGTTCTTTAAAAAGAACGCAAACATACAAGAATAAAAATATTACCTGTCGGAATATATAATCCCTGATTTCTTTACTGATTATGACAAGGTAATAATTCCGGTTTAAAAACTAAAATGTGGGATGATACGGGGAAATGTTTGTAACCTATGGCATGTTTATGATTCGGATTACAATCCTCGTATAGTTGCCGCCAGATGGCGCCAGTTCTTCGCCTCACGATGCGACTTCACTTCACAATAGCTTGTATCATTTCGTATTTTTCACGTAATTGCTTTCTTTCAGGGTTTATTGTTTTTCAATCGAGTGTTTTATTGTTTTTCAATCGAGTGTTTATTTTCAGGGTTTTCTATTTAAATTAAGAATATAATCCTTTGCTGTATTATTTCGGTGCGAGTATATTTATTACCAGCACGTATCAATAAACTGGATGCCAGCGTGGCTGCACCACTGGGTCCCTTGGAACCCACAGGGTGGCCGCTGCAGTTGTTGCTGGAGAGCACCAATGCAGCAACCGCCTCCCAGACCAATGTTCTATATACACGTCAGAATCAGGGGCTCTAATGATGGCACTTGAATAGTGCTTAGTGAATAGGGCCTTGGATGGCCTTGTCTAGAGCAAAGGGTTTCACTTTTGGAAGTGGTAATTCTGGATCCGTGGCGTGAGCCATCAGGCATCTTGGAAAGATGTCGGTTTGTTGACATTGTTGAGGAATCGGAGAACTAGGTCGGAGTGTTTTATTGGATCTTTCTTGTGTTTCGTGTTGTTTTGTTTAGGCAGGTGTGGAATTCTTTTCTTGCTTTTATGTTTTGCCTCGGTTGAAACCCATGTATACATGTGATATGCAATACTTGATATGTTATGCAGTATGGCAGATCTTGAGAAGTGGAATCCTTGATGTCTTATTACTGTAAAACATAACTTGTTGGTTGGTCAGTGGTAGTTATTAACTGTCTGGGTTTGCCGACGAAATTATAACTCATAATCCGGTTATGGACCGCAATTGCAATTAATCACGTTCCTCTGCTGATTGTGCGTTCGTCTATACCGGTCCGGGGTTAGCCGGCTTTCAGAATGTCTTGCACTGGTAATGGGCGCTGCTACCGGTTTGCATTCGCTTCTTCTGTATGCCCCATGTGTCTATATAGAAGTGGTAGCGATCCTCCGGCGGCCCTTCCAGTCCAGTGTATATTAGGCTGATTCTGCACATTTTGCACAGACCGATGCGAATTACTGTAAAGAATAGTTGTCCTGTACGATGGAAGGGATCGCCATTGAATGCATGAAAGGTTTGATAAATGCTGCTGTAAATTGCCCCCATTCTACCTAGCAACAGGTATTGGTTTCTGGAAGCTCCATCGCTGATTCAGATTCGACTTCCGGTGGGGTAATCCACGCCGCTGAGTGAAGCACAGGCAGTGCTTCACTCAACTTGTCCAAGAATCGGGCCACTGAAACCGAAGACCCCTGCAAAATGCTCTCCCTGGAATTATCACTGCGCGCAAAGTTTAAAGACCCCTACAGAGATTGTTCGGCCTTCTTTTCACAGTATCTACGTCAATACCATGGAGCACTATAGTAGTAGATTTGTAAATGGACTTCGAATCTTTTATTGGAATATTTAATTCCTTGGCCATGTCAAGATAGGCAGATAGGTCAAGCTACAACTAGTCGAACCAAAGAACATGAAATCATCATCAGTGACCGATTTCTCCAGCAATTCCCCAGGTCCACCCACTCATTTGCCCCGATCTTGTGCTTTAACTTATCTGGTACAATACTCGAAAGTGGGGTATCAGAGTGATCAGCGGAGGGAAGATGATGATGCCATTTATGCTGCGAATTCTTTAAGAAGCAGTCCCCGGATACCGCGAGTACATTTCTTGAGCCCTACAGCATTTAAATGCACACCATCGTTAACATTTAGGAACGAGTAAGGGTGTAAATGTAGGCCACGATGCGTCCAAACTGACATTGACGCGTAATTTGCAGGTAGCTCTTTCAAGCAGGCATTGATTTCAAGGCGAATAGTCTCAAAATCTTTCCTCATACTGTTTTTAGAAACCAGACTTCAGGGTTCATTCGAGGCAAAACTGGCAGCAACCACACTTTGCAGACGGATTTAATTTCTAAAATGGAAACTGGCAAATTAAAAATAGCATTCGCCGCCTCCGCCGAGGAACTGAAATCCACGTGTTCGTTGCACTCGGGCATGGCGTGCATGTATCTGACAACCGTACCCTTGTCAGAGAAGTGGTATCGCTTCGAGGAGAACTTGAGAAGGCTACCATGTCGTCTAATTGCTCTTCCAAAACGGTGCACGTCAGATATATAGATATACTGTAACGCTGCCCATCGCCAAGAGTGTATATGGTATCGCCGCTTAACGCACCCAAAATGGTGCAAACTATATTTTGCCTGTTCCATTGGACATTTGCTCTGGGAAGGACCTGATCGGTACCACAAACTTGGGAACCAAAAGATATCCTGGTGCCAATTTAAATAGAAAAAGTGTCAGGTGTTTTGTCAACTATAGCTCGCGTAATGGCATGAGGCATGACTCGATTGTAAGTGCTTGAACTTCATGGCTCCTATACCGAACAAAGATACCTCAAACTCCATCAGGCCTATGTTGCAACTGATGATCTGTTCGGGGGTGAGATTATGGGATGGAGTTTTCAGTTCAGTGTTCTGTGTGGGTGGTATAATTCCGCAGAATCCAAGAACAGAGGCACGTGTCTAACAAAACTATGTCCAAAGTATAAATATCTTTAGACGATTACCTGCGTCCTTGATTACTGGAATTAAAATGAATAAATGTTATAGCTGAATATATAATAGCAAGGACTCACCCTGTATGTTTGTTTCTAGTGTGCTCTTTCCACGGCGGCCGAACGCAGACAAAGATTTTTGTTGAAATATTTAAAGTGCCGTCAAATGCGGTCATGGAAAGAGGCCGGGCATTCGCTGGAAGGGAAGGTTGGGCCGCCTGGCCGTCAACCGCCAGAAGGGGTGTGGGGGCGGGGCGATCCAGGAGCCTCGGCTGGAACCCACGTGCTGCGCCGCGTTACCTGCTCTTGGTCTGACTGGGTTTGAACCAAATGGTAATACCATATCCTGGTGATGTAGTGATTAAGACGCACGTTATGTGAATATAACCGTCATGTTAAACTAACGACATTCCGTCTTGTGCTAGTCATCATCAGAAATAATTAGGGCTCAACAGCAGCTCTCCTACTTGACATCGACGCGTCGTGCAGCGATTTGCTGATGCGGGGGCTCCGAGGCGTCCCAGTCCTTCAGACCCAAGCTATAGTCCAGTCCCCAGCCCCTTATATGACGGCACGGGTGGTAGATTGGGTACATTTAGAAGGTGAACTTCATCGGGACTAACTCTCGCCAAAGCGCAAGAAAGGCATGCGCCGAATAACGCTTTGGCCCAACAGTAAAATTAAGTAAAACAGTCCACCCGGTAATACTTCGATTACCCGAATTGATTTATATTCTAAGACCCTCCGTCAGACATAAGGACATAAACGATAAAACTGCGAACGGCGACAATCAATTTTGACTCCTATTTTGACGGAAAATGGAAAACGTATTCGGCTAAACAAACCGGACCTGGAAACAACATAGTAAGTAATTTGTTTATTATAGTCACTTATGAGGAATACGACTGATAACATGAACAACCGGGTAAACACACAATATAAATCCTCACCCAGCCATACTGGGCGTAATAGCATTTGCGAACAATCACTTTTGGGCTGGGACTTTCTCCCGGAGGCGACGGTTCTCCTCGGCCAGCTTCTCCGTGTGACCTCTGCCGTCGTTCCGAGGCGGTCCTCTGCCTCCCGCAGGCGCGACTTGACCCGCTTTAGCTTCTCTTCAGAGCGACGCAGCTCCCTACGGGTGCTCTCCAGTTCCTGTTGCCAGATGGCAATGGGTCAGGCTGCCTATACTTAGAAAGGAGCCGGAGCTGCAGTCCATTCGCCAGGCGGAGTGGCATGAACCCTGCCGAGATCAGCTTCCGCCGAGCCTCGTACTCCGGTGGCGGCAGTGCATCTCATGGCTCCACGAACTGGTTATTGCGGCTCGTTTCCTCAGCCAGGAAGACGAGCCTACGACCGTCCGCGGCTTCCACACAAGGGACATTGGAACCGGGTCACCGCGGCTTCATGTTTTCCCGCCCAGTGTCGCATCCGGCTCGCCGGGGTATGGAGTATGGAGTCCGATGGCGCACATGGGCACGCGGCAGCTCCCGTCTCCCTGTGGCGTCACATCACTGGACCGGGATGGCTACTCCAGGGCCGGAATCTTGCACGGTGACTTTGGCGGTGCTGACGCTTCCCAGTCGTCTTCCAGACCGGTAAAGTCATAGTCTAGCTCTGGGTTCATCTCAGTCATAGTCTAGCTCCGGGTTCATCTCAGTCATAGTCTAGCTCTGGGGTCATCGCCTGGTCCACCAAGCCGCCGTCCATTCTGCCGGGCAACGTACGCGGCATGCATAGGGTGTAAGGCCGTAGGGGGACGGATGCTGACGGAAATTATGAGGATTCCACAAACAAACAAAGAAGTTTCGTCGGCAGTCTGACAATAACATGTCTGGTCGTCCGTGCAACCTAAAGATGACTGGTTCATCCGTGGTGGAGCCCTCCGCCATCGTCCCGAGGCGGTCCTTCGTCTTCCTTGGCGCCACTTGACCCGCTTCAGTTCCTCCTCCGAGCGACGCAGCTCCCTTTGGGTGCTCTCTTAGTCTTCCTGTCGCCAGATGGCAGTCCGTCCGGTCGGTCCACTCCTGGTGGGTGCGTTCATCCGGGGCCTTCCTGAAAGTGCCGTTAAGCCCCAATCAAATCAAATCAAATCTTCTAGGGGCTTCCGCTGCCGCACCAAAATAAACTCAAATAATCAACAAAAGACCAGCTTTATTTCCACAAATAATCGATCTATGATCCATTATGTATGGGCTGCACCACCAGAGTCCCCACCAGAGTACTAGTTAATGATTATGCTGTTCATGACATGCATTTAAACCGTGTCCATTATCGGACATGTTCAAGGTTTTACTGTGGTCTATATAGCAGTATTTGTGCCTAACCATTCCACAAGCAGGGAAATACATCCGCTACCGCAATTGCAGGGTTTGGATTGCAAGTGGTCATGAGCGTTTGGCGCTGGCATAGGCGTGTCCATACCGTACCGCCGAGAGTGTACGTTCAGACTGTACTACAAAGAGTGTACGTTCATACCGTACGCGGTGCAGACCGTAGTGATAGCATTGTCTGGCACCGACGCGGTGCTGGTCGCAGTGACGGTCGTAGACGGCGTCGACGTGGTACGGGAGACCTCTGGCGACGACGCCGGGAAGTAGCGAACGTCCCGCGCATCGTACGGCCCGGAGGCCGTCGACGTGGCCTGTCGGTGCGAGGACTTCATCTGCCGGCCTCCCGACGGCCGACTCGGGGGGAATTGGCCGGACATCCGTTTGGCTCTCGTTGTAGTCCTGCCAGGCACGAAAGTAGCCCGGGGGCGCCGCCAAATGGTACACTTCCGCCTCCGTGCCCAGGCAGTTCGAGCCACGGAAGAGCAGAAGGTGTATGTGTCAGCCGGTTACGCCGGCGACGCACGTCAGCGGCGGACAGTTGAAAGAGCCCCTTCACTAGGGCGGTGACGCTCACCGTGGCGTCGCCCGCAAGGTACAGCGAAGGTGGCGAAGGGACGGACCATTCTTGTCGTGGCGAATCTGGGCCCCACCAGGAATGTCGAGAAGGTCGTCGTATTGGACCATGCCCTCGTATGAATGGCTATATAGGCGGAAGTTCCACCCATTGATCCGGCCGCTGACGAAGGAGCTGGTCGTAAGTTGAGGTCGTGGACGAGGGCTCCGGGACGGGATCCCAATTCGTGGTGGACCGCGTGTCGGGGCCCGATGGTGACAACAACCGAGCCCGCTTGCGCTTGTCGTCCGAGAGGGTCACAGGGGCTATGACGCCGCACAGGCGGGGGTCGCGACGGTGGGGTCTGTCGTCTCGGTGGATTGTGGGCTACACGCGACGCGTGACCATCCGCGGAGTAACGCTGGTCAGGGGACACACAGTTCAGATTACGGCCGAGGAGGCTGTCCATCGGAGGCCGGGTTGAACGATCACCGTGATCGGGTCGCCATATGGCGGTTGACGTCATCTTTTCGCTTGGACAGGTAGTTGTCCGCTGGACAAATGTAGTATACCGCTAGCTTGCAGTGCAGCAGCACAAATTGGCTATCGTGTCAAACCGGCTTAAAAAGTACACGTACACGCCCGCTACATGAAGACAGGCAACTTCAAAATCTTTTGTTCCGCTAGCAACGACAGAACACGATAACTGGGTTTATAATTTTTTATTAAAAAACTAATTTCCATATACCAATAGTGGTGAACCTTATTTCTACTAATAACCGATTTCAATATACCAATAGTGGGTGAAACCTTATTTCTATTAATAACCAATTTCAATATACCAATAGTGGGTGAAACCTTATTTCTAGCAAGGCGGCGCACTTGTGTTTTATCGAACGTATATACAGTTGACCGCCATGCCGGGCTAGTCCCGGTCTGGCGCTACGTAAAAGTAACTTATGTACAGCTGGATAGCTACTCGCAAACATCAGTATTGTATTACATCCGCGCAGATGCATCATGGCTAGCGTCACAGACATCACTTGTATAACATTGTATATTTACACGCTTATTCCGATGATTGGGAAGGCAACCAAGGCCGACCCTTCCCACAGTTACACAGAATTGCTCATGATTGGGAAGTCAACCAAAGCTGACCTTCCCCCCTGTCCACCGTGCCGGGCTAGCCCCGGCATGGGGGTGACCTTTGCCTGACTATGAGGGTGACCTGGGCAGGCAACCAAAGCTGACCTACCCACCCTGACAGAAAGGAATGACCGACGCAACATACGGAAAAAACCATGTTGTCTGTATCTACGTACCTAGCAGGGGATTTCCGTTGACTTTCTGACTTGTAATGCGCAATAAACGAGGTAGTGTGATGATTTTTTCTTGGTGAAGTAGCAAAATGGCGGACGGACAACAAGTGCGCGTGGGTCATGTGACGCCGCGTGACTCATCGCCCACGTGACCTAAATCCCGGGGGCTCCCGATGGGGGGGGACGGGAGGACCCGGGGCTCCAGGTGGGGGGAATATACTTAAGAGAGGCCCCCTGCGAGTAGGGGGTAATAACTTCTATCGTTGCTGCACAACAAAAGAAAGTATGGCACATAATTTCATATGTCTTGTTTGCCTATGGCTTGGCCGTACATGAGCCTATTCTGCTGATTATTGGCGGAAACCACGCCTGTTTAACTGATGGCAATTTTGACAGCTCAATAGCTAAGTCAAATATTTTGACAGCGGCATTTGCTGGACATATATGTTGGGGCGACAGATCATTTGGGCCCATATCTAAAGCGATATTAGAGCTTTCCATAGTTTTAGCCATGTTAATGAAATCGTAGCGCCGTGCCATGCAACTGTTGCTCCTCCAATGCCGTGAATGGCCACTGCTGGGAGATACTCTATGTTAAAGGTCGAACGCATGTCAACCAACACGAGCCCGGTCAACCTTCAGCCGGCTCATGAAGGAACAACCAATTCAACCAACACGAGCCCGGTCAACTTTCAGCCGGCTCATGAAGAAACAACCAATTAACAGAATGTTCGACATTGTCATGCAACCAGAAGTGACTCGCGAATTGGAAATAAGTTACTGTAACATAAATTAATGTGAAAAACACTATAGAAGTAGTTTTAGACCGTAATGAACAGAAATAAAGCAACTTTGTTGTCGCACGTCCAGCGTCACTTGGTTACCAACGTCCACAGGAAAGAGAAGGAACGGCGGCTCTGATTGGACAGATATATGGACGAGCTCAGGGCTGTGATTGGACAATACATTATTATCTAATAACCGAAACAACCGATAGCAACCAACAATAAATATATATATATAAAAAAATAAAATAGCTTACATAGTAACCTGTGGATATAATACATAAATACATGTGATATACAATACACATGTACATATACCATAGTGTTATACAACGCCCGATACTTGTAGTCAGGTGCAGCATTAACTTTGGCATGTGATGAACAATAATAAGACTGTAAGACTGTCCAGTTTGTAAAGTCAGAGAGCCCATACATTCATTGTGTACTCGCTTTCAGGGTTTTACGTTTGATCCTTGTTCGCTTTCAGGGTTTTACGGCGATCTGCTGAATTATACCACTTTATTTAAACAATCTATTGACTTTATAATTTCATCATTGACTATTTCCATGGTTTTATTAGTATCCACTTGCAACCCTTTTTTGCGACTATTTCATTTACCAAATCCCACGTTTACATACTTTCAGGTTTTTAGTACCGACTCTTGAACAATTTTGACTGAGGACAACCGGTATGGCGTGATATAGCCGTACCGGCTTAAAGTGCTGTTTAAACCCAATCAAATAAAATCAAATCTACCCAAGGAAATTGCACATAGCAACCCCCTCCCTCACCTCGATTGTTACTGTCTTAACCATCAGAATCGTGGGATCGTCCTTCGTCACATTGTTACGTGTGATGTCAGCCCCCTTCGTCACATTGTTACGTGTGATGTCAGCCCCCTTCGCCACATTGTTACGTGTGATGTCAGCCCCCTTCGCCACATTGTTACGTGTGATGTCAGCCCCCTTCGCCACATTGTTACGTGTGATGTCAGCCCCCTTCGCCACATTGTTACGTGTGATGTCAGCCCCCTTCGCCACATTGTTACGTGTGATGTCAGCCCCCTTCGCCACATTGTTACGTGTGATGTCAGCCCCCTTCGCCACATTGTTACGTGTGATGTCAGCCCCCTTCGCCACATTGTTACGTGTGATGTCAGCCCCCTTCGCCACATTGTTACGTGTGATGTCAGCCCCCTTCGCCACATTGTTACGTGTGATGTCAGCCCCCTTCGTCACATTGTTACGTGTGATGTCAGCCCCCTTCGCCACATTGTTACGTGTGATGTCAGCCCCCTTCGCCACATTGTTACGTGTGATGTCAGCCCCCTTCGCCACATTGTTACGTGTGATGTCAGCCCCCTTCGCCACATTGTTACGTGTGATGTCAGCCCCCTTCGCCACATTGTTACGTGTGATGTCAGCCCCCTTCGCCACATTGTTACGTGATGTCAGCCCCCTTCGCCACATTGTTACGTGTGATGTCAGCCCCCTTCGCCACATTGTTACGTGTGATGTCAGCCCCCTTCGCCACATTGTTACGTGTGATGTCAGCCCCCTTCGCCACATTGTTACGTGTGATGTCAGCCCCCTTCGCCACATTGTTACGTGTGATGTCAGCCCCCTTCGCCACATTGTTACGTGTGATGTCAGCCCCCTTCGCCACATTGTTACGTGTGATGTCAGCCCCCTTCGTCACATTGTTACGTGTGATGTCAGCCCCCTTCGCCACATTGTTACGTGTGATGTCAGCCCCCTTCGCCACATTGTTACGTGTGATGTCAGCCCCCTTCGCCACATTGTTACGTGTGATGTCAGCCCCCTTCGCCACATTGTTACGTGTGATGTCAGCCCCCTTCGCCACATTGTTACGTGTGATGTCAGCCCCCTTCGCCACATTGTTACGTGTGATGTCAGCCCCCTTCGCCACATTGTTACGTGTGATGTCAGCCCCCTTCGCCACATTGTTACGTGTGATGTCAGCCCCCTTCGCCACATTGTTACGTGTGATGTCAGCCCCTTCGCCACATTGTTACATGTGATGTCAGCCCCCTTCGCCACATTGTTACGTGTGATGTCAGCCCCCTTCGCCACATTGTTACGTGTGATGTCAGCCCCCTTCGCCACATTGTTACGTGTGATGTCAGCCCCCTTCGCCACATTGTTACGTGTGATGTCAGCCCCCTTCGCCACATTGTTACGTGTGATGTCAGCCCCCTTCGCCACATTGTTACGTGTGATGTCAGCCCCCTTCGCCACATTGTTACGTGTGATGTCAGCCCCCTTCGCCACATTGTTACGTGTGATGTCAGCCCCCTTCGCCACATTGTTACGTGTGATGTCAGCCCCCTTCGCCACATTGTTACGTGTGATGTCAGCCCCCTTCGCCACATTGTTACGTGTGATGTCAGCCCCCTTCGCCACATTGTTACGTGTGATGTCAGCCCCCTTCGCCACATTGTTACGTGTGATGTCAGCCCCCTTCGCCACATTGTTACGTGTGATGTCAGCCCCCTTCGCCACATTGTTACGTGTGATGTCAGCCCCCTTCGCCACATTGTTACGTGTGATGTCAGCCCCCTTCGCCACATTGTTACGTGTGATGTCAGCCCCCTTCGCCACATTGTTACGTGTGATGTCAGCCCCCTTCGCCACATTGTTACGTGTGATGTCAGCCCCCTTCGCCACATTGTTACGTGTGATGTCAGCCCCCTTCGCCACATTGTTACGTGTGATGTCAGCCCCCTTCGTCACATTGTTACGTGTGATGTCAGCCCCCTTCGCCACATTGTTACGTGTGATGTCAGCCCCCTTCGCCACATTGTTACGTGTGATGTCAGCCCCCTTCGCCACATTGTTACGTGTGATGTCAGCCCCCTTCGCCACATTGTTACGTGTGATGTCAGCCCCCTTCGCCACATTGTTACGTGTGATGTCAGCCCCCTTCGCCACATTGTTACGTGTGATGTCAGCCCCCTTCGCCACATTGTTACGTGTGATGTCAGCCCCCTTCGCCACATTGTTACGTGTGATGTCAGCCCCCTTCGCCACATTGTTACGTGTGATGTCAGCCCCCTTCGCCACATTGTTACGTGTGATGTCAGCCCCCTTCGTCACATTGTTACGTGTGATGTCAGCCCCCTTCGCCACATTGTTACGTGTGATGTCAGCCCCCTTCGCCACATTGTTACGTGTGATGTCAGCCCCCTTCGCCACATTGTTACGTGTGATGTCAGCCCCCTTCGCCACATTGTTACGTGTGATGTCAGCCCCCTTCGCCACATTGTTACGTGTGATGTCAGCCCCCTTCGCCACATTGTTACGTGATGTCAGCCCCCTTCGCCACATTGTTACGTGTGATGTCAGCCCCCTTCGCCACATTGTTACGTGTGATGTCAGCCCCCTTCGCCACATTGTTACGTGTGATGTCAGCCCCCTTCGCCACATTGTTACGTGTGATGTCAGCCCCCTTCGCCACATTGTTACGTGTGATGTCAGCCCCCTTCGCCACATTGTTACGTGTGATGTCAGCCCCCTTCGCCACATTGTTACGTGTGATGTCAGCCCCCTTCGTCACATTGTTACGTGTGATGTCAGCCCCCTTCGCCACATTGTTACGTGTGATGTCAGCCCCCTTCGCCACATTGTTACGTGTGATGTCAGCCCCCTTCGCCACATTGTTACGTGTGATGTCAGCCCCCTTCGCCACATTGTTACGTGTGATGTCAGCCCCCTTCGCCACATTGTTACGTGTGATGTCAGCCCCCTTCGCCACATTGTTACGTGTGATGTCAGCCCCCTTCGCCACATTGTTACGTGTGATGTCAGCCCCCTTCGCCACATTGTTACGTGTGATGTCAGCCCCCTTCGCCACATTGTTACGTGTGATGTCAGCCCCTTCGCCACATTGTTACATGTGATGTCAGCCCCCTTCGCCACATTGTTACGTGTGATGTCAGCCCCCTTCGCCACATTGTTACGTGTGATGTCAGCCCCCTTCGCCACATTGTTACGTGTGATGTCAGCCCCCTTCGCCACATTGTTACGTGTGATGTCAGCCCCCTTCGCCACATTGTTACGTGTGATGTCAGCCCCCTTCGCCACATTGTTACGTGTGATGTCAGCCCCCTTCGCCACATTGTTACGTGTGATGTCAGCCCCCTTCGCCACATTGTTACGTGTGATGTCAGCCCCCTTCGCCACATTGTTACGTGTGATGTCAGCCCCCTTCGCCACATTGTTACGTGTGATGTCAGCCCCCTTCGCCACATTGTTACGTGTGATGTCAGCCCCCTTCGCCACATTGTTACGTGTGATGTCAGCCCCCTTCGCCACATTGTTACGTGTGATGTCAGCCCCCTTCGCCACATTGTTACGTGTGATGTCAGCCCCCTTCGCCACATTGTTACGTGTGATGTCAGCCCCCTTCGCCACATTGTTACGTGTGATGTCAGCCCCCTTCGCCACATTGTTACGTGTGATGTCAGCCCCCTTCGCCACATTGTTACGTGTGATGTCAGCCCCCTTCGCCACATTGTTACGTGTGATGTCAGCCCCCTTCGCCACATTGTTACGTGTGATGTCAGCCCCCTTCGCCACATTGTTACGTGTGATGTCAGCCCCCTTCGTCACATTGTTACGTGTGATGTCAGCCCCCTTCGCCACATTGTTACGTGTGATGTCAGCCCCCTTCGCCACATTGTTACGTGTGATGTCAGCCCCCTTCGCCACATTGTTACGTGTGATGTCAGCCCCCTTCGCCACATTGTTACGTGTGATGTCAGCCCCCTTCGCCACATTGTTACGTGTGATGTCAGCCCCCTTCGCCACATTGTTACGTGTGATGTCAGCCCCCTTCGCCACATTGTTACGTGTGATGTCAGCCCCCTTCGCCACATTGTTACGTGTGATGTCAGCCCCCTTCGCCACATTGTTACGTGTGATGTCAGCCCCCTTCGCCACATTGTTACGTGTGATGTCAGCCCCCTTCGTCACATTGTTACGTGTGATGTCAGCCCCCTTCGAACACGTTGTGTGTCAAAAAAAATGTCATGAAGTCACTTAACATTTGAAGAGGTGCCAATGCATGTATGTATGGTATGTAGCGTTGTAAAACCCCTGACCACTCACACCATTCTTGTTCTACCCCTACCCCTCTACCCCCCCCTTCCCAGGTGTGGCGATCAAGGAGCCAGTGGCTGGCGTTGCCATGGGACTCATCTCCAGGCAGGATCCGGACACAGGCGAGATCCAGGACTACAGGGTGCTGACGGATCTCCTGGTGCGTATTCCCCGGCATACCGGTACACCCCCGGTATACCGGTACAGCCCCGGTATACCAGTACATCCCGGCATACCGGTACACCCCCGGTATACCGGTACACCCCCGGCAAACCGGTACACCCCCGGTATACCAGTACATCCCGGCATACCGGTACATCCCGGTATACCGGTACACCCCCGGTATACCGGTACAGCCCCGGTATACCGGTACACCCCCGGTATACCGGTACACCCCCGGTATACCGGTACACCCCCGGTATACCGGTACACCCCCGGTATACCAGTACATCCCGGCATACCGGTACACCCCCGGTATACCGGTACACCCCCGGTATACCGGTACACCCCCGGTATACCGGTACACCCCCGGTATACCGGTACACCCCCGGCATACCGGTACACCCCCAGTATACCGGTGCACCCCCGGTATACCGGTACACCCCCGGTATACCAGTACATCCCGGCATACCGGTACACCCCCGGTATACCGGTACACCCCCGGTATACCGGTACACCCCCGGTATACCGGTACACCCCCGGTATACCGGTACACCCCCGGTATACCAGTACATCCCGGCATACCGGTACACCCCCGGTATATCGGTATACCCCGGTGTAACCCCGATATACCGGTACACCCCCGGGATACCGGTATACCCCCCCAGCAAAACCCCCGGTATACCGGTACACCCCGGGCATATCCCCCGGTATACCGGTACACCCCCGGTATACCGGTACACCCCGGCATACCGGTACACCCCCGGTATATCGGTATACCCCGGCGTAACCCCGATATACCGGTACACCCCCGGGATACTGGTATCCCCCCCAGCATAACCCCCGGTATACCGGTATACCCCGGACATATCCCCCGGGATACCGGTATACCCCCCCCCCCCTAGCATAACCCCCAGTATACCGGTACACCCCCGGCATATCCCCAGGTATACCGGTACACCCCCCAGTATACAGATATACCCCCGGCATAGCCCAGGTAGACCGGTATAACCCCAACAGCTGATATGAACCGACTTTCTGACTATCGCGACACCACCTAGCGTTATCTGGCCATAGCCGTGTGCTTACCTATCTATGTCATTGACGTCTGGGTCACTGCCCCCCCCCCCCCCCGCCTCTCCCCACCCTCTCACCCGGCCTGCTCTCTCCCCCAGGGCATTGAGGACTACAATGGGGACATGGACTTCAAGTTGGTGGGCACGAGGGAGGGTGTGACCGCTCTCCAGGTAGGACACCCATCTTCCCATTCTCTGTATAATATTAAAAGAATTGTACAAAGATTAGGAGCTCGATGAGTTCCATTCCATCCGGGTCCGTAATTGTAAAAAAAAAATTAATTCTCAGTATAATATATGTATCGTGGCGATGATCTTTATTGCTCTGAACAGCGGATAAATGCATGTATTGTGAATAAATACCCAGTGATTTAAGGTGTCTGGTCCATGTCACATAACTGATGTAAATAATTCTTCACGTTGCAGGCGGACATTAAGCTCTCGGGACTTCCTCTGACAATAGTGGAGGAGGCGGTGGAACAAGCCTCAGGTAGGGGTGAGGGTGAGGGGTGTGGGGGCATGGCGGGGCTTGTCGCCCGGGGTCACGATTTTTTTGCGTCAGGCCAATAGGAGAAGGCTATGCTGAAGGCCTGGGATGCGCCGCGACGAGCTAAATAAGAACAGGTTATACGACTCAACGGCTGCCACGGAGCGTCAAGCCCCACTTCAATGCTTTGTATCTCTAAAACTAATGGCTGAATCTCCAAAGGGAAAGGGTCGCCATCCACATACGCCATGCACCTGCCCACCCCCAAATGGAGCGCAACTGAAAAAACAACAGAAACCACAACGTTCGTCCGAATACCGGCAGGCCTACGTATTAAACCCCGAAGTTTTCACTGTAAAGTCTTTGGCGGCATTGACCTAGCCAAGAAATTCAATAATAAATTGGAATGCGTGTCGTGGAGTAGGCCTACGGCGCAAAACAGTAGGTCTACTGAACATGAGGATGGCCCCTGCTGCAAGTAACCTTAAGTTAGCTGGCGGAGTATTATAGGGAAGCTAGAATGTTTGAAACTAATGAGCTAGAATGTATAAAACTAATAAGCTAGAATGTATGAAAATTATGAGCTAGAATGTATGAAACTAATGAACTAGAATGTATGAAACTAATGAGCTAGAATGTATGAAACTACTGAGCTAGAATGTATGAAAATTATGAGCTAGAATGTATGAAACTAATGAACTAGAATGTATGAAACTAATGAGCTAGAATGTCTAAACGTAACGACACGCCGAATATATTATTTTTCCGTTACATAGATGAGTTATTCTGAAGAATATGTTATGACGCGTTGACTCCATCTTGACATTGGAGGCCACATGCAGTGGCGCCTCACAGTGGAATGAGCTGAACTAGTCTCACGACATTAACGTCTGATTTTCAGGCTGCCTATATTGTTGGCTCTGCTATCTCTTCTGCGGTCTGTCTTGGCATTCCGTCTGATCAGTTATGTTTCTTCACTGATGCCCCCCCCCCAGTCCCTGTCTCACCATATCTGGCTTGCTTTGACAGTCGGGATCAGTGATATTCTGGACACCATACCTCCTCCTCGCTCCCTGACTGAGTGACATCCTGGACACCTGCCCCCCCCCCCCCACCCCCCGAGTGCCTCTCTCACCATATCTGGCTTGCTTTGACAGTCGGGATCAGTGACATCCTGGACACCATGCCCCCCCCCCACCCCCCGAGTGCCTCTCTCACCATATCTGGCTTGCTTTGACAGTCGGGATCAGTGCCATCCTGGACACCATGGCCCGGACGATCCGGAGGCCCCGCCCACAGGCTAAGGACAACCACCCTGTGGTGGAGGAAATCCAGGTGCCGCCAGCCAGACGCGCCAGACTGCTGGGACCGGGGGGATACAACCTCCGCAGGATTACGTCAGAGACAGGTCAGTATGTAGTAGCAATGGTATTAGAATTATTATTATCATTAATATTATTGTAATAGCGATTAGTATTATTGCCATTAATATTAGTGTCTATTATTATTGCCATAATTGTTCTAATTATTATTGCCATAATTGTTCTAATTATTATTGCCATGATTATTCTAATTATTATTGCCATGATTATTATTGTCAGTATTATTGCCACAATTGTTCTTGTTATTATTGCCATTATTGTTGTAATTATTATTGCCATAATTGTTCTAATTATTATTGCAAATATTTTTATTTTGATAATTATTCATGACAAATATTAAATCATTGTTTTGTGATTATTGTTGTTGGGATTGTAACTACTACTTGGATATTTGTTAGTATGACAATAATCTTTATTGTGGCGATTAGTATGGACGTTTGCCACTAGTATAGGTGTTAATGTGGTTGCGTGCTCTCCCGCCAGGGGTCACCATGAGTCCGGTGGACGAGGGGACCTACCAGGTGTTTGCCCCCCACCAGACGGCGCTCGACGAGGCCAAGGACCTGATCGAGGAGTCGCTGAAGGAAGAGGTGGGTCAGGGGGGACTGGGCGGGGGGGGAGGGGGTCAGGGGGGACTGGGCGGGAGGGGGGGTCATGGTGAGTCAGGGGGGACTGGTGGTGTGTGTGTGTGGAGGGGGCTGATGCATGGTGGGACTGGGTGGGGTGGTCAGGGGATGAGAGGATGCGGAATGGGTCAGGGGGACTAGGCGGGGTGTGATATATGGTGGGTCAGGGGGACTGGGGTTGATGCATTGTGGGTGAGGGGGACCGGGGGGTGATACATGGTGGGTGAGGGGGACCGGGGGGTGATACATGGTGAGTGAGGGGGACCGGGGGGTGATACATGGTGGGTCAGGGGGACCGGGGGGTGATACATGGTGGGTCAGGGGGACCGGGGGGTGATACATGGTGGGTCAGGGGGACCGGGGGGTGATACATGGCGGGTCAGGGGGACCGGGGGGTGATACATGGTGGGTGAGGGGGACCGGGGGGTGATACATGGTGGGTGAGGGGGACCGGGGGGTGATACATGGTGGGTCAGGGGGACCGGGGGGTGATACATGGTGGGTCAGGGGGACCGGGGGGTGATACATGTTGGGTCGAGGGGACCGGGGGGTGATACATGGTGGGTCAGGGGGACCGGGGGGTGATACATGGTGGGTCAGGGGGACCGGGGGGTGATACATGGTGGGTCAGGGGGACCGGGGGGTGATACATGGTGGGTGAGGGGGACCGGGGGGTGATACATGGTGGGTCAGGGGGACCGGGGGTTGATACATGGCGGGTCAGGGGGACCGGGGGGTGATACATGGTGGGTCAGGGGGACTGGGGGGTGATACATGGTGGGTCAGGGGGACCGGGGGGTGATACATGGCGGGTCAGGGGGACCGGGGGGTGATACATGGTGGGTCAGGGGGACCGGGGAGGGATACATGGTGGGTGAGGGGGACCGGGGGGTGATACATGGTGGGTCAGGGGGACCGGGGGGTGATACATGGTGGGTCAGGGGGACCGGGGGGTGATACATGGTGGGTCAGGGGGACCGGGGGGTGATACATGGTGGGTCAGGGGGACCGGGGGGTGATACATGGTGGGTCAGGGGGACCGGGGGGTGATACATGGTGGGTCAGGGGGACCGGGGGGTGATACATGGTGGGTCAGGGGGACCGGGGGGTGATACATGGTGGGTCAGGGGGACCGGGGGGTGATACATGGTGGGTCAGGGGGACCGGGGGGTGATGCATTGTGGGTCAGGGGGACCGGGGGGTGATGCATTGTGGGTCAGGGGGACTGGGGGGTGATGCATTGTGGGTCAGGGGGACTGGGGGGTGATGCATGGTGGGTGAGGGGGACCGGGGGGTGATACATGGTGGGTGAGGGGGACCGGGGGTGATACATGGTGGGTCAGGGGGACCTGGGGGTGATACCTGGTGGGTCAGGGGGACCGGGGGGTGATACATGGTGGGTCAGGGGGACCGGGAGGGTGATACATGGTGGGTCAGGGGGACCGGGGGGTGATACATGGTGGGTCAGGGGGACCGGGGGGTGATACATGGTGGGTCAGGGGGACCGGGGGGTGATACATGGTGGGTCAGGGGGACCGGGGGGTGATACATGGTGGGTCAGGGGGACCGGGGGGTGATACATGGTGGGTCGGGGGGACCGGGGGGTGATACATGGTGGGTCAGGGGGACCGGGGGGTGATACATGGTGGGTCAGGGGGACCGGGGGGTGATACATGGTGGGTCAGGGGGACCGGGGGGTGATACATGGTGGGTCAGGGGGACCGGGGGGTGATACATGGTGGGTCAGGGGGACCGGGGGGTGATACATGGTGGGTCGGGGGGACCGGGGGTGATGCATTGTGGGTCAGGGGGACCGGGGGGTGATACATGGTGGGTCAGGGGGACCGGGGGGTGATACATGGCGGGTCAAGGGGACCGGGGGGTTATACATGATGGGTCAGGGGGACCGGGGGGTGATACATGGTGGGTCAGGGGGACCGGGGGGTAATAAATGGTGGGTCAAGAGGACCGGGGGGGGACGCATTGTGGGCAGGGGGACCGGGGGGTGATAAATGGTGAGTCAAGAGGACCGGGGGGTGACGCATTGTGCGTCAGGTAGGCCGCATGGAGGGCTGTTAGTACGTGCCATTTTTGAAGTGGGGGGGGGCGTGTTTGTTTTGTTGTTGCAGTTTTAAGACCTGATAAGTAAAGCCCCAACCATTGAAATTGGTAATGACACGTCCCACACCTTCGACATTGGCTAAAAACCTTCATAAGAAATGTCTCCTCAAAAAGTGCTGCATATTTCATACGAACATTTGCATCGGTTCGGTAGATGATACAAGAACTTATGCAATATACAAGATGTGCATTTGTTATTCAGAAATCCAAGCGAACTTTCATTTGGGTAGCATTTTACACGTCACTGCGGATGGTACGCAACTACTGTTGTTGCTAGAGTCCCTATAGTCGAACTATTTTTCTCCATGCAATACTCCGCCTTGAGGCGTTATCGGTACCCAAACACCCCAGTGCGAGCCGCAACAACGTGCTTGGCCTCACCGTCATAACGTCACCCATCGTATTCATTCTGGGCTTTCTCTTGCAGCGAGAACCGCAGCTGGAGTTTGGTGCTATACACAAGGCTAAAATTGTGGAAATCAGGTCAGCATTGATAGATCAAATACGCTTCGTCTCGGAAATCACATTATGAAGCGGTATATGTGATAAGTCGGTGTGGAAACATCACATGCTAGCTCTATTATATGCCTGTGCAGATAGAAGCGGAGAAAACGATACTTGTCGACATTTAATTATGGTAATAGCTAGTAAATAATTGATAGTAAATTAATTATGATAATAGCTAGTAAATAATTGGTAATCAATTAATTATGATAATAGCTAGTAAATAATTGATAGTCAATTAATTATGATAATAGCTAGTATATAATGGTAAAATTATTACGATAATAGCTAGTAAATAATGGTAAATTAATTATGATAATAGCTAGTAAATAATTGCTAGTAAATGAATAATTAAAAAAAAGGTAAATTGAAATATAAATATGATGAAAATGGTGTTTAATGTTAGATTATGTTATTTCATTTTTGTTTTTTAAACTGAAATGTAGATATTTTTGTGGTCAATGTTGGAGACACCTCTCCTAGCCTTTGCATGTCTTGCCTCGTGTTCCACAGAGATTATGGGGTGATGGTGCAGCTCTACCCGACAATGACGCCGACACTGGTGCACAACTCACAACTCGACCAAAGAAAGGTGCGTTATCCAATTCGGGTCATGTCTTCTGTATACAAAAGGGGGCGCGAAACATTACTGCATCGGGACACCTATGTGTCGATCGGGACACCTATGTGTCGATCGGGACACCTAACTCTCGATCGGGACACCTATCTATCGATCGGGACACCTATCTATCGATCGGGACACCTATCTATCGATCGGGAATCCTGTATGTCGATCGGGACCCCTATGCATCGATCGGGCTAGCTATGTGTCGATCGGGACACATATGTCTCGATCGGGACACATATGTCTCGATCGGGACACCAATGTGTCCCATAATTGGTAATTATGCACCCAAAAAAAAAACGGCAAATTGACCCAAAAAGATCCATCGAATGATGTAACGTTGTCGGCGCACTAAACCACAGGACACGTAATCTAGAGCGTCTCCCATCCAGTCATCCTCCATCGCCCTGGGAGGTTTCTTGGCCCGAGCTGGCCCTTGTGTGCCCGAGCTGGCCCTTGTGTGCCCGAGCTGGCCCTTGTGTGCCCGAGCTGGCCCTTGTGTGCCCGAGCTGGCCCTTATGTGCCCGAGCTGGCCCTTGTGTGCCCGAGCTGGCCCTTGTGTGCCCGAGCTGGCCCTTGTGTGCCCGAGCTGGCCCTTGTGTGTCCGAGCTGGCCCTTGTGTGCCCGAGCTGGCCCTTGTGTGCCCGAGCTGGCCCTTGTGTGCCCGAGCTGGCCCTTGTGTGCCCGAGCTGGCCCTTGTGTGCCCGAGCTGGCCCTTGTGTGCCCGAGCTGGCCCTTGTGTGCCCGAGCTGGCCCTTGTGTGTCCGAGCTGGCCCTTGTGTGCCCGAGCTGGCCCTTGTGTGCCCGAACCCGGCGTCATATCCCGACATTTCATTGTGGTTTTATTCAGATCTATTTGACCATTTATCATCTTTGCAATTGTTTTTTTTTCAATCTCACATGTATTGATTTTCATGGTTTTAGTATTGACTACTGAGTTATTTAGATTGAACTTAAACCAGTACAGCACGATAGAGCATTACAGGCTGGAAGTGCCGTTAAGCCCTAATCAAATCAAATCAAACATTTCATTAGGCTTTGCCATCACATTTCTTCTGATTTATGAATCATATATACTTGTATATATGTATGTACTTTATTTCCCCCCATTTTTTGGGTTTGAGTTCAAGGATCAAAATAACATAATAAACACGAAAGAACAACATATAAACAGGGTCACCGTTCGTAGTTTCTCGTTACCATTTTTTACAATTGTTTTATCTACAAGCTCACACGTGTTGATACTTTCAGGGTTTTAGTACTGACTCTTGAGTTATTTAGATTGAACTTAAACCAGTATGGCACGATATAGCCTTACAGGCTGAAAGTAGCTTTAAAACCCAATCAAATCAAATCAAATCAAATCGTTGTTCCTCGTTAACCCTCAGGTGAGCCACCCCAGCGCCATAGGTTTGGAGATTGGTCAGGAGTTGACGGTCAAGTACTTCGGCAGGGACCCAGCCAGCGGTCAGATGAGGCTCTCGCGCAAGGTCCTCCACAGCCCCGCCACCTCCGTCATCCGTAACCTTGGCAACGTAACTAAGCCCACGTGACGGGGATCACGTGACCTGGGGCGGTATTCGTAAACAACAGCGTAGCGCACGTGTCGTATTTCCAAGTGATATTTCAGCAGCTGCCGCTGACGCACGCACTCGGGTGTCTTACGTGCCAATTAGATATGATAGTATGTAGTAGTAATAGATATGGTAGATATCATCGCCATGACGTCAGTGACTCGACAGTGGGGCTGCCAAATAGCATGCGTCAGTAACTCTACAGAGGGGCTGCCAAATAGCATGCGTCAGTAACTCTACAGAGGGGCTGCCAAATAGCATGCGTCAGTAACTCTACAGTGGGACTGGCAAATAGCATGCGTCAGTAACTCTACACAGGGGCTGCCAAATAGCATGCGTCAGTAACTCTACACAGGGGCTGCCAAATAGCATGCGTCAGTAACTCTACAGAGGGGCTGCCAAATAGCATGCGTCAGTAACTCTACAGAGGGGCTGCCAAATAGCATGCGTCAGTAACTCTACAGAGGGGCTGCCAAATAGCATGCGTCAGTAACTCTACAGTGGGACTGGCAAATAGCATGCGTCAGTAACTCTACAGAGGGGCTGCCAAATAGCATGCGTCTAACTCTACAGAGGGGCTGCCAAATAGCATGCGTCAGTGACTCGACAGTGGGGCTGCCAAATAGCATGCGTCAGTAACTCTACAGAGGGGCTGGCAAATAGCATGCGTCAGTAACTCTACAGAGGGGCTGCCAAATAGCATGCGTCTAACTCTACAGAGGGGCTGCCAAATAGCATGCGTCAGTGACTCGACAGTGGGGCTGCCAAATAGCATGCGTCAGTAACTCTACAGAGGGGCTGGCAAATAGCATGCGTCACTAACTCTACAGAGGAGCTGGCAAATAGCATGCGTCAGTAACTCTACAGAGAAGCTGGCAAATAGCATGCGTCAGTAACTACAGAGGAGCTGGCAAATAGCATGCGTCACTAACTCTACAGAGGAGCTGGCAAATAGCATGCGTCACTAACTCTACAGAGGAGCTGGCAAATAGCATGCTTCAGTAACTACAGAGGAGCTGGCAAATAGCAGGCGTCAGTAACTCTACAGAGGGGCTGCCAAGTAGCATGCGTCAGTAACTCTACACAGGGGCTGCCAAATAGCATGCGTCAGTAACTCTACAGTGGGGCTGCCAAATAGCATGCGTCAGTGACTCGACAGTGGGGCTGCCAAATAGCATGCGTCAGTAATTCTACAGTGGGGCTGCCAAATAGCATGCGTCAGTAACTCTACACAGGGGCTGCCAAATAGCATGCGTCAGTAACTCTACACAGGGGCTGCCAAATAGCATGCGTCAGTAACTCTACAGAGGGGCTGTTAAATAGCATGCGTCAGTAACTCTACAGTGGGGCTGCCAAATAGCATGCGTCAGTAACTCTACAGAGGGGCTGCCAAATAGCATGCGTCAGTAACTCTACAGAGGGGCTGCCAAATAGCATGCGTCAGTAACTCTACAGAGGGGCTGCCAAATAGCATGCGTCAGTAACTCTGCAGAGGGGCTGCCAAATAGCATGCGTCAGTAACTCTACATAGGGAGGCTGCCAAAGCATGCGTCAGCGACGCTCATATTTTCCCCAATAAACTTTTGAAAATGTTTTGAATGGAACCGATGCCTTGAAGTTCTTATTGTATAAGAACATTGCTTGTGCGCAATAAATAGCCGAGATTGTTGTTAGGCCACTGGTGTTGTCCAACCGGTGTATCTCGCGTGAGGAAGTGTGGCTGTCTAGTGAAATAACGTCAACAATTCGGGCCTCGCTGCCGGCCTATGATAACATATCTGTGTCGTATCGAGTTAACATTCACACAAACTGAGTTGAGGCGATTAGTTTCTCCTGCAGATGGAGATTGGAACGGGGCTGCGAAGGCTTTGTGGACATAATTTAATGGGACGTGGAAATGTAAATATTTAGCAGCGATGAACATTTCGGTGCGACACACACCTTTGGCGCCTGGTGATATAATGTGGATGTTTCGAATTTATACCAACCCAATAGACCGATCCAGGCTTTCAATCATTCACTGACGTCACTGTTGCTTTTATCCAATCATGTGGAAAAAAGGTGTTCCACGCTCGTTATTTCGGACAAACAAGTCGAACAAACAAAGCAGCATGTCACTTTCTTGTCACTTTCAGAGATAAGTACTTCTCACTTGTACCTACCATCAGCTATCATTGTCAATTTCATACTCACGAGTAAGAAAAACGGACTCAAAAATCTTGAAGAAATAATAAGATCTTACATGTATTAAGGTTTGTCAAGACTATTTGGTTATAGTCTTCTGGCTGAGCTGCTGTGGCCATGTCTGTGTGGTCGCAGGATAAAGATCCCAGGTCTTTCTTCGTAAAGAGTAGGGGGTTACCCCGGGGATATGGCTCCACTCTCCATTCCTTCTGCCATTGTCGCGATATGACCAAAAGTGGTTAAAGCATCCTGAATATACAACCAACCAATCTGGCTGCAAGCTATTTTACCGATTGTAGTCTACTTTCTGGCGAGACGAACTCGAAGGATGGACGGCTGTAGGGGGCATGAATCATCTTAATGGGGATGGCGTTGAGTATCTTACGGTCACTGTCATATGTTGTTACATAGAGGGAGAAGATTTAGCTGCAATGTGCTGAATGACATCCGGGGAAGAGGATTGCATTTAAAGGTTCTTCCATGTTAGAAGCCCAAGAAAAGGATTGCTCTTGTAAATGGTTGGCGTGAGTGACACGTGAGCCACGTTGAAATATGATATTGAGGCTCCCGCCACTCCATCACAGCGAGGGGGGGGGGGCGTGTACACGGGTTGGAACAGCCCCGGCGTCCGCGTAAAATATGACGTAACATATAACACTCGGTGAGGAGGGGGGGGGGGGGTGGGGCGGCAGTATGGCGTAACATATGGCGACAACACTTGATGAGGGGTGGGTGGTGGGGGGGGGGGTATGTTCTTTTGTCCTTTACGCTATTAGAGCTGGTTTCGCGACGTGAGCCAAGAGTCGATGTAACTGTGATGGATCGATGACATGACTAGTGCAGTGCACATGGTCATTAGTGGTGACTACTAATGCATCAAAATGGTAAATGTCAGCATATCACGGAGTATTACAGTCTACCCCCCCCCCCACCCCCCTAACCTAACTAAGAGTACAGCCAAACCATTTCACAGGTACCAGCTTCGTTATTAGTCCGCACTGGAAACCTTGGTAAAAGTCGAAAACATCTGTAAACCGAATATATATATATATATATATATATATATACTCGCCTCAAAGACACGCAATGCCACTGTATTTACGCTATATCATGATTTATGATTCTTCGTGTGTGTGTGTGGTTGGGGTTGGGGGGGCTTACATTCTCATGGTGGTTTCTGTCTCTGTCAGCCAATCAGACTTCGGTGCTCACTGCAGAATACGTCCTTACAAACATGAATTAGTTGGTGTCTATGAGTGCTGTGTATTGATTTCTGTACGTCTCTTGTATAGCTGTGTACTCTTGGGTGTGTTGGAGGCCAGAGTGGCCATGTTTGTTGTGGTGTGTCGCCATAGTGATGGTAGGGAGGAGAGCTGTGTAGAAGCCTACACCATCGTATTGTCTCCCGCTGCTGTGCCATGGTAGTTTGTATGCGTGTCTGTGATCAGCTCGCTCAATAAATATACGTCTTGCCTGCCGCAGTATCAAAGTACTTGTGTGTGTGTTTGTTTTGTTCTATTTAAGGCTCTGCTGTTTGTTGATTGAGCTGTGACAGGGCAATGCCGGAGTCTAGACAGTCAAACACTAATTTGAAATGACGTTCCATGTGAAGCAGCGCATTATCCTTTTTAACATCATGGATTTCTCATTGAAAGATATTCGTTGGAGGTGGGGGGGGGGGCAAAGTAATCCTGCCCAAGGGTGGATCCAGTCAATATTTTAGAAAGATTGGTGAGGGGAGTCTCATTTAAGATCTTACGAACTCCCAGGACCCGGCCCCCCTCCCCCACCCCTATATCCGCGATTGCACTACCCCCCACCCCCTCCCCACCCCCTCCCTCGATTCCTCTCTCCTTGGAAACTCGTTGGGTTTACGGACAATATCGAAACATTTCCCAAAAGTGAGTCGAAAGAATATTTCCAGCTTGCTTTGATTTGAGGTAGTAATCACTGTACGCAAACTGTGGCCGGTAACTGCAGATACGGTCAACTAAAGATGGCGGTATGTCCGGTGAACTGCCAATTCGCGGTAAGACCATGAGAAATGTGTCATTGCGTAGTCTTCTTTGATGTCCTTGCGAAATAACTTTTCTTCAAGTTTGTTCTACAATTTTTAGGACTATGACTTTAATTTTTAGGGCATTTGAGCATTTTTGCAGTGTTGATCGCATCTGAATCTTGTCAGTTGCCCGAGTCACATGTATTGATTTTCAGAGTTTTAGTATTGATTCTTGAGTTATTTAGAATTAACTGAACCAGTACGGCACGATATAGCCATACAGGCTGGAAGTGCCGTTAAGCCCCAATCAAATCAATCCGAGTTGCGGTCAACCCTCAATTTCAGTTACGGGCAACAACATATATTTTTACATTACGTTACTACGATGTAATTAGAGCAATGGTTGCCATCTTCTTTTCACAATATCAGCCTCATAACTTTGTTGGACGAGGTAAAACATTTGTTACGGCCGATGCACAGTCAGTTTCAAACAAATGACGAATAAAACATTCAACTGACGCTACCTTCCGCCATCTTTAGTGGACCTTATCTGCAGCTACGGGCCGCCGTTTGCGTACAGTGAGTAATGGTTGGTTATGCAGGACGCTTTAACCACTTTTGGTCATATCGCGTCGATGGGAGAAGGAAGGGAGAGTGGAGCCATGTCCCCGGAGGTAACCCCCTACTCTTTACGCAGAAAGACCTGGGATCTTTATCCTGCGACCACACAGACATGGTCACAGCAGGGCTCGAACCACCGACCCACGTGTCGTTAGGCTCTCAGGTGACCAGAGCACTCAATGCGAGCGCTCTAGCCCACTGAGCTGTCGGGCCCCGTGATAACCTGTCCGGCCTCGCTTCTTTCATGCAACTAGCCCTAACCCTAACCCCAACCCTAACCCTAACCCCTGGTTCTAACCTAACCCTAAACTGACCATAAACCTAACATAAATGCGCTATTTACATAGCAAGCCCATTCACTGCGCATGCGCACACGTCAGCCGGACACCTTATCACGCCGGACCGGTGTAACATGACCAGCTGTCCCCCCATGACAGCGTGTCCCCCCTGCAGTTCGGGTATACGCGCGGAGGAGGTCACTAGTTATGAGAGGGACACATTGTCATGGGCTGAACATACCTTGAGCGGACATGGGGGTGGGGGTGGGGGTGGGCATGTTGTCATGGGTTGAATATAGCTATAACCAGAGCCTTTAGCCTAGCATGAGATCACCCATTTACGTGGGTTAAGGGACATAGGGAGGGGGGGGGGGGACATGCTGTCACGGGTTAAAATACAGCCATGACCAGGTGTCCCCTTAGTTTAGCATTGGATCACCGATCCAGGTGGGTTAAGGGATAGAGAGAGGGGGGGACATGTTGTCATGGGTTAATGATAGCTATGACCAGATGTCCCCTTAGCTTAGCACGGGCTTACCGATATATGTGGGTTAGGGGACATGGGGAGGGGGGGTGACATCCTGTCACGGGTTAATATACAGCCATGACCAAATGTCCCTTTAGTTTAGCATTGGACCACACATCCCGGTGGGTTAAGGGACCCCGGAAGGCGGGGGGGAACGTGTCGTCATGGGTTGATTATAGCGATGACCACATGTCTCCTTATTCTAGCACGAAATTACCCATCTAAGTGGGTTAAGGGATATGGGCAGGGGGGGGGGGGACATGCTGTCACGGGGTAACATGACCAGGCGTCCCCCCATGACAGCGTGTCGCCCCTGCAATTTTTATGTATGCGCGCATATTAGGGCACTAGTTATGGGGGGACACATTGTCATGGGCTGAATATATCTTAAGATACATGGGGAGTGGGGGGGGGACATCTGTCACGGGTTAATATACAGCCATGACCAAATGTCCCCTTAGTTTAGCATTGGACCACACATCCCGGTGGGTTAAGGGACCCCGGAAGGCGTTGGGGGGGGGGGACGTGTCGTCATGGGTTGATGATAGCGATGACCACATGTTCCCTTATTCTAGCACGAAATTACCCATCTAAGTGGGTTAAGGAATATGGGCAGGGGGGGTGGACATGCTGTCACGGTGTAACATGACCAGCCGTCCCCCATGACAAGCGTGTCCCCCTGCAATTCTAATGTATACGTGCAAATGAGGAGACTAGTTATGGGGGGACATGTTGCCATGGGTTGAACATAGATATGACCAGATGCTCCTTACTATAGCACGAGATTAGCGAGCTATGTGGGTTGAGGGACATGGGCGGGAGGGGGGACATGCTGTCACGGTGTAACATGACCAGCCGTCCCCCATGACAGCGTGTCCCCCCTGCAATTCTAATGTATACGTGCAAATGAGGACACTAGTTATGGGGGGACATGTTGCCATGGGTTGAATATAGATATGACCAGATGCCCCCTTACTATAGCACGAGATTAGCGATCTATGTGGGTTGAGGGACATGGGCGGGGTGGGGGGACATGCTGTCACGGTGTAACATGAGCAGCCGTCCCCCATGACAGCGTGTCCCCCCTGCAATTCTAATGTATACGTGCAAATGAGGACACTAGTTATGGGGGACATTTTGCCATGGGTTGAACATAGATATGACCAGATGCCCCCTTACTATAGCACGAGATTAGCGATCTATGTGGGTTGAGGACATGGGCGGGGGGGGGGACATGCTGTCACGGTGTAACATGACCAGGCGTCCCCCCATGACAGCGTGTCCCCCCTGCAATTTTAATGTATGCGCGCATATTAGGGCACTAGTTATGGGGGGACACATTGTCATGGGCTGAATATATCTTAAGATACATGGGAGGCGGGGGGGGGGTGGACATACTGTCACGGGTAAAATACAGCCATGACCAGGCGTCCCCTTGGAATAGCATTGGATCGTTGATCCAAGTGGGTTCAGGGACATATGGTAAGGGTAGGTGGCATGTTGTCATGGCCTAATTTTAGCTCTGACCAGGTCTCCCTTTAGCTTAGCAGGGAATTACCGAGGGTTAAGGGATATGGGAATTGGGGGGGGGGGAAATGTTATCACGGGTTAAAATACAGCCATGACCAGGTGTCCCCTTAGTTAAGCATTGGATCACTGATCCAGGTGGGTTCAGGGATAGAGAGAGGGGGGACATGTTGTCATGGTTAATTATAGCTATGACCAGATGTCCCCTTAGCTTAGCACGGGCTT
>OZ025252.1:18611256-18691891 GCA_964019135.1 Arenicola marina | reverse complement strand
TGTCCCTCCACCCCCCCCCCCCTTCCCCCATCCTCCCCCCTCCTCCCCCCCTCACACCCACAGTACATTACCCTTGTGTGTTTTTTCTGTTTACCCTGGCAACCCCGTACGCTGGCGACCAAGGACCAAGGACAAAGGACGCGCGAGGTGTCTCCATGGCAATCATTGTCTCACGAGTGCATGGCCGCGCGCCTGACAGTAGTGACACACTGTCAATGGTGGTTGTTACTTCAATATGGAGCCATATATGTGCCACTCGCTATCTCGCATGCTCGCTTGCACAAAGTAGGGCGCGCGGGCGAAGAAGCGAGGAAGCGCGAGGCGAGGAAGCGAGGAAGCGAGACCGCAAGGGCGAGATAGACCTCGCGATCTCGCCTCTCGCCTCCGCGCTTCCTCGCAATCTCGCTTCCTCGCCTTTTCTCAAAAGAACACTTTATACTTAGTCGTGTGCAACCTTAGCTTTTTGAGCGCGTTTTTTTTTGGGGGGGGGGGTGGGGGCCTTCTTTTGGCCGGCCAGTTTTACTTTAGCAAGGTGTTGACTATAAAGTTATCCATAGGCATAATAAGCTTGTAATTAGAACTTGAACAAAAAGTTTTGTGAAAATCGACAGACAGTCAAGCACTGCATATCTGGACAGAAGGTGGTGATCCTGCAGTTCCTGACCTGATGAGGCTGATCCTTTTTATCGCATATGAGCTAGGGTTAAGCTGAAATGATCGTGATCGAGGGTTTGAGTTTAGGGTTTGGTTTGGGGTCCATAACCTGATAACAACAGGCTGTAGGCCCAATCCGCCCAATTTGTCTAGCAACTATATTTGGGTATAAGGCCAACTATCTGGACAAGACGGCTAAGCTGGATAGTTCCATGTCCGAGACCTAGAATGAAGCTTCTGTTTCTTACCGTTTAAGACGCTAACTTCCGGCGCAGTTAAGCTGCTTGTTGCTACATAGCATGTGCGGGGGGCACATGCCCCCTTTCAGACCCTAAAGTGAGCCCTGTCCCCCGGTCGCGCAAAATTGTAGTGACCCCCCCCCCGACCTAAACAAATTAGTGGGTCCCCCAGTCGCGATTTCATTCAGAGGCTCCCCCCCCCTTTTCAACGTCCTGGATCCGCCCCCGGTATTGTGCCCCCCCCCCCCCCTTCAAGGATTTCTGCACACGTCCCTGGTATGTATGTATTAAACAGTGTTTACAGAGGCAATTTATATATGCGTTAATCGTGCTAAGGTCCTCATAGAGGCAGTTTAGTTGCCTTATCCCCCCCCCCCCATCCCCTCTCTCTCTCTCTCTTTATACTGTATCATGTACAGGGGCAGATCCAGACTTTAGGGGGTGCGGGGCAATGTTGTACACGACTAAAACGGGAAAATGTTAGGCGAGCAAGCGCGAGGCGCGGAAGCGAGTAAGCGCGAGGCGCGGAAGCGAGGGAAGCGCGAGGCGAGGAAGCGAGAATGCACGAGGCGAGGAAGCGAGGAAGCGCGAGGCGAGGAAGCGAGGAGGCGAGAATGCACGAGGCGAGAATGCACGAGGCGCGCAAGCGAGGAAGCGCGAGGCGAGGAAGCGTCAGTTCTCCTCCTCACCCTTGCCTAAGTGCCTCGCTGGGAACCCGCGTAAGCTATAGGCAGGGAACCGGACAGGCCTAAGTGTTCGAGGGCATTGGGGAGCTGCTAATGGCAAGGTAGGATTCTACCTGATTGGATTGGTGCGGATGTAGGAACTAAATCAGGGTGGGGTGGGCGGGCGGGGGGGGGGGGGGCAGTGCGACCGCAACAATTCTTGCGGGGGCCAATGCTGCTCGTAAACCATATTTTTCCATTCACAACACATCGGCATAAATTGATATATAAATATTTAAATGTAATATATAGCCTAGTATATATTTAAATATTTATATCTATGTTTCATCGGACCAATCCCCGGGGAGCTAGCCTCCAGCCTCGTTCCACGTCTCTGTGTAATGGTGACCTTTATCCGGCGTTATTCCCAGGAGTCCGTGACTTACAAATGAGTCACTAGGATGTATTCGGATCAGCGAGTCTGGACGTCTGATTCGTGGAAACCCGTAATTTGTCTCGCATATCGGAGAGATGAGCAAACTTTTTGGTCTTTTCTTTTATATTTATGTCGCGTATTTGGTTATTGTTGGCAGTTATCGTTCCGCCGCCTGTCTAGTCAACTATTTTTATTTCCTTTCATCGTGGATATATAGAAACAGAACGGGTCTCAATTAAAGTGCATGGGTGGGCGTCATAGACAGCTGTGGATCGGCTATTTCAGGCATTTATAGAACACTCATGTTTACATAAAATTGGGTATAGGCCTACATGCACCATATAGTGTACATATAGTGTACACCACAAGCGACGACGTGGAACATAATCTGACGGAGGCGCAGTTCTCAACTACAACGATTTACAGAATATCAACTTGTTATTTTCTGCGTGACACACGACTGAGAGAATGAGAAAGGTGGAAACGACAAGATAAAGAATATCTCAACTGTGTCTGGCCCGTGTGAAACGTTTCTTGGATATATATGTACGCTCATGCTGCATGGACGAAAAGAATGTGTTTCAATAAGAGTTTACAGTTTTTATTCCAGGAAATCACTATAAAACGCGTTCGTCTAAGTAGCAAAACTGAAGTCCGGAGGTTTTATTTGTTGAAGCGTTGCACCTGAGTGTGATTTAGACATTCCCAATGGTGTCACAGGATCGGCAGGTGAGCTTGGATGTAGTATGAAGATATCTGTTGTCGAAGGCGTGGATTGTTCTCCTTCGTTGGATTATTATAAGTACACATTGTCCACGTGGGTTGGGGCCCAAAACGTCCGACTGCACAAAAACGTCCTACATTACTAAGAACAAAATAACAGTTCCATTTGACGTTGCGATCCTACACAATATGCCGACATGAAGCCGCGATACGCTCGTTTTGTAGCTCTTAGTATACGAACAACATTGAGGTTTTATGAGAAGCTGGGGAGGTGGGGGGTCGGGGGGGGGGGGGCGGGGGGGGCGCACGTGTGAGCTTCAGTATGGAAAGGTGTTTAACAAGACACAGACAAAGCGTTAGCAGTACATCCTTGGCCTCTTTTCTCGTTATGGGACTTGTTACACCCTCCGAACATCTACCGAACATCTACCCATTAAAACAATATTTATTGCGAGATTAGGAGGGTATGAAACAAATCTGGGGATACGTTTATTCTTTGATGATCGTGTTGTGCTTGGACAAAAAAATCCGCGTCTAACTGTGCATTATGTTATAGGTGTGAAAGTCATGATCCTGGCCCGTTTTGGGCGGTCGGACGTTTGGGTTCTCACACACGTGTTTATTTAATACGTACTCTTAAAGCTGCTCGTACAACAATTACATTACATCACAGAACAATAATGGCGTGAGAGAAAAATAAAGAGACGTCACCAGTGGATTTTACATATTATTAATTTTTCTTTCATAAATCCACTGCAGGCATTGTATTATGGTGTTAATAACAAACTCTTATTAAGCATTATAATATTTGTCTTTAAGCTTCAAGGCGGTAACGGCAACGAGGCCTCAATGTTTGATGACGTATCTTCGCCAGGAACCCCTTATTTTTCCAGTGAGATGCCCCAGTCTACGTTAAGCGGTATATTCAGCGAAAGTATTTCTTGCTTTTATTTATAGCCCATTCCATATATTTGCATTATGTCAGTGTGACCTAAGAAAGTCATTCATTTCTATTGCTGTATGAGCAGATTATCCGGCTTACATCTTACGATAAAAAGACCCTACAGCCCTCCTCCGACAGCCACACAGAGCCACACACACCTTCTTCGTGGATTGATCGATTATCCCTGACATGACCACACGTGCGGTACAGCCCAGCCTCAGTTATATGGCTGTAAGACTTACCGGTCCGCAGCCCCATTGTAGACTAGTGACACCGACTGAGTGAAGGTCCTCGGCTATTGGTCATATAGTCCCAGGAAGCCTAATGGAGCCACACTCAAGATCCAGTGAGGCATTTTTTTTTTCCATTCCTATTGATGTCATTTTGTATACACACACTATTACTTTAGATATCTGTAAGCCGTCTCAGTGGTTCTGCCGTGATGCCGATTGTGTCAGTATAGCCCACGTGTTACTCACGCCCTGTATTTAATACATTGATATTGTGTGGGATATACGTTGATATTGTGTGGGAAGGTTAACCATTGCTTTTCCTTGTTTTTAAGCGAATAATTGGTTCAGTGTTAGTGATATCTCGTCATGCCTTGGCAATATCTTCTAAATAACGAACAATTGCTCTAATATAGTCTACAACTCGTTCCATATCAGGAATAACTCCCAAATTGCGAACAGTTCGTTTCTATTTTTATCTCGCTTCCATTCTCGTGTCATTTTCATTCTCGTCTCGTTTAATCTCGTCTCGTTTCCAGTCTCGTTTAATCTCGTCTCGTTTTCGGTCTCGTCTTGTTTCCAATCTCGTTTAATCTCGTCTCGTTTAATCTTGTCTCGTTTAATCTCGTCTCGTTTAATCTTGTCTCGTTTAATCTCGTCTCGTTTAATCTCATCTCGTTTAGTCTCGTCTCGTTTAATCTCGTCTGGTTTCTAGTCTCGTCTCATTTCCAGTCTCGTCTCATTGCCGCTCCCATCTCGTTTCCAGTCTCACCTCGTTTCTTCTTTCCGTTGTGGAAGCCAGTGAGGTCCGCTGAGCATGTGCCCCGTGATCGAGTATTCAATCGTGGTGATCTATTTGTGTTTAAATATACAACGTACGCACCCTCAATTAACAAATGAAATAAGTAGCCAGTGACAGTTACAGAAGTGAACAGATCATAGTTAAGTGGTGGTAGGCCTACATAACGGTGAAAGTGCCGGTCAAAGCGGTACGATAATTTTGTTTGTTTTATTTAATAATCTTTAAATTAATAGTTAAAAATCTTAAAACAAAACTTAGACGTTCAATTAAGGATGACGCACACACCCATCTCGGCATCAAAGTTCAGGATCTGGGGATTCTGAGGGTGTCACAACATCCAGATCCCGATTGAGGACGACATCCGTCGGGAACGAAAAGTCCGACTCGGTGTCGGAGTTTGCGACCCAGCTGACCCTCCGTCCGCTGAGCCCCTGGGGGTAGCAGACCAACTCCGGACCGCGGTGGTCGTACTTACGGCAGATCATGTACGTGGTGGGGCGGGAGGAGGCGATGTACAGGGGGACCGAATCCTGCAGCTCTTCATCCAGAAGAGAATCCGGAGTGCTGGCGAGCCTGGATCGCCGCGTTGGGGTGCCGAAGTCCGAGGACGCTGGTGGTGGTGTTGGGGTGTGGGGGGGTGTGTGGCTGTGTATGTGGGTGGGTTGGGGTGGTGTGGATGACAATGACGGAGGTAGAGGCCGGGTGGAGTGGGATGATGCGTTCCGGATCCCGGCACGATGATGTTGTTGTTCGAGCGGCTGCGAGGATGAATGCGGACGCCCCCCGTGGTGGTTGTGTTGGTGGTATTGTTGGATTGCAGGATATCCGGACGCGGTCATAGCCGGGATCGGGACCACAATCGTCGGCAGACACAGCCTCTCGGGGTTTCGGGAACGCTGGCGCCGTTTATTAGCGCTTCCGAACCCCGACGCGGACTCCGACATCCGTTCATCATCCGAGTCAAACTCTCTCATATCCGCGAGAACCGGGTCCTGATAGGTCGGCACCTCAAGCAGACTGGAGGTCTTGGTTCCGGATCCCAGGGTGGATCTACCTGGATCCCAGTCGTACTCACCATCCAGACTGCGCACTCTGGATAGCGGGGTCTTCGGATGCTTCCGTTCTGCGCGTTTGTGGATCCCGTTCACTGGGTGATCTGGAGCCGGTCTGGACCCAGGCGTCCTGGAACCACCGTGCAGCGATCGGGATCCAGACAGAGTCGTGTCGCTCTTGGCGGTCCGGACCCGTGGGCCTAGGACGTCAATCCTGCCGGATAACTGATCCGTGGAACTGGAAAGACAAACCGGAAGTAGAACGAGTTAAAGAGGTAGGGAATAGCACGGAAGCAATATCAGCTGATAAATATAAGTTGATCACATGCTGAAATGGAACTGTTCAATTTTCTCTAGGCACCAGATGATGAATCTTGCATTCATGGTTACAATAAAACAAAAGGGCCGCGATTTGATGGGTCACTATCTGTTTTGTCGTGTATTACCAAACTGGATAACATGAAGAGAGTGGAGACCCTGGGTAAAATGAAGAGAGTGGAGACCCTGGAGGACATGAAGAGAGTGGAGACCTTGGGTAACACGAAGAGAGTCGAGACCCTGGAGGACATGAAGAGAGTGGAGACCCTGGGTAACATGAAGAGAGTGGAGACCCTGGAGGACATGAAGAGAGGGGAGACCCTGGAGGACATAAAGAGAGGGGAGACCCTGGAGGACATAAAGATAGGGGAGACCCTGGGTAACATGAAGAGAGTGGAGACCCTGGAGGATATGAAGAGAGTGGAGACCCTGGAGGACATGAAGAGAGTGGAGACCCTCGAGGACATGAAGAGAGTGGAGACCCTGGGTAACATGAAGAGAGCGGAGACCCTGGAGGATATGAAGAGAGTGGAGACCCTGGAGGACATGAAGAGAGTGGAGACCCTCGAGGACATGAAGAGAGTGGAGACCCTGGGTAACATGAAGAGAGCGGAGACCCTGGAGGATATGAAGAGAGTGGAGACCCTGGGTGACATGCAGAGAGCGGAGACCCTGGAGGATATGAAGAGAGTGGAGACCCTGGAGGACATGAAGAGAGTGGAGACCCTGGGTAACATGAAGAGAGTGGAGACCCTGGGTAACATGAAGAGAGTGGAGACCCTGGAGGATATGAAGAGAGTAGAGACCCTGGGTAACATGTAGAGAGTGGAGACCCTGGGTAACATGAAGAGAGCGGAGACCCTGGAGGACATGAAGAGAGTGGAGACCCTCGAGGACATGAAGAGAGTGGAGACCCTGGGTAACATGAAGAGAGCGGAGACCCTGGAGGATATGAAGAGAGTGGAGACCCTGGAGGACATGAAGAGAGTGGAGACCCTGGGTAACATGAAGAGAGTGGAGACCCTAGGTAACATGAAGACAGCGGAGACCCTGGAGGATATGAAGAGAGTGGAGACCCTGGAGGACATGAAGAGAGTGGAGACCCTGGAGGACATGAAGAGAGTGGAGACCCTGGGTAACACGAAGAGAGTGGAGACCCTGGGTAACATGAAGAGAGTGGAGACCCCGGAGGATATGAAGAGAGTGGAGACCCTGGGTAACACGAAGAGAGTGGAGACCCTGGGTAACATGAAGTGAGTGGAGACCCTGGGTAACATGAAGAGAGTGGAGACCCTGGGTAACATGAAGAGAGTGGAGGACATGAAGAGAGTGGAGACCCTGGAGGACATGAAGAGAGTGGAGACCCCGGAGGACATGAAGAGAGTGGAAACCCTGGAGGACATGAAGAGAGTGGAGACCCTAGGTAACATGAAGAGAGCGGAGACCCTCGAGGACATGAAGAGAGTGGAGACCCTGGGTAACATGAAGAGAGCGGAGACCCTGGAGGATATGAAGAGAGTGGAGACCCTGGAGGACATGAAGAGAGTGGAGACCCTGGGTAAAATGAAGAGAGTGGAGACCCTGGGTAACATGAAGCGAGTGGAGACCCTGGAGGACATGAAGAGAGTAGAGACCCTGGGTAACATGTAGAGAGTGGAGACCCTGGGTAACATGAAGAGAGCGGAGACCCTGGAGGATATGAAGAGAGTGGAGACCCTAGGTAACATGAAGAGAGCGGAGACCCTGGAGGATATGAAGAGAGTGGAGACCCTGGAGGACATGAAGAGAGTGGAGACCCTGGAGGACATGAAGAGAGTGGAGACCCCGGAGGACATGAAGAGAGTGGAAACCCTGGAGGACATGAAGTGAGTGGAGACCCTGGGTAACACGAAGAGAGTGGAGACCCTGGGTAACATGAAGAGAGTGGAGACCCTGGAGGACATGAAGAGAGTGGAGACCCTGGGTAACATGAAGAGAGTGGAGACCCTGGGTAACATGAAGAGAGTGGAGACCCTGGAGGACATGAAGAGAGTGGAGCCCCTGGGTAACACGAAGAGAGTGGAGACCCTGGGTAACATGAAGAGAGTGGAGACCCTGGGTAGCATGAAGAGAGTGGAGACCCTGGGTAACATGAAGAGAGTGGAGACCCTGGGTAACATGAAGAGAGTGGAGACCCTGGAGGACATGAAGAGAGTGGAGACCCTGGAGGACATGAAGAGAGTGGAGACCCTGGAGGACATGAAGAGGGTGGAGGACATGAAGAGAGTGGAGACCCTGGGTAACATGAAGAGAGTGGAGACCCTGGAGGACATGAAGAGAGTGGAGACCCTGGAGGACATGAAGAGAGTGGAGACCCTGGAGGACATGAAGAGAGTGGAGACCCTGGGTAACACGAAGAGAGTGGAGACCCTGGGTAACATGAAGAAAGTGGAGACCCTGGAGGACATGAAGAGAGTGGAGACCCTGGGTAACATGAAGAGAGTGGAGACCCTGGGTAACATGAAGAGAGTGGAGACCCTGGGTAACATGAAGAGAGTGGAGACCCTGGAGGATATGAAGAGAGTGGAGACCCTGGAGGACATGAAGAGAGTGGAGACCCTGGAGGACATGAAGAGAGTGGAAACCCTGGAGGACATGAAGAGAGTGGAGACCCTAGGTAACATGAAGAGAGCGGAGACCCTCGAGGACATGAAGAGAGTGGAGACCCTAGGTAACATGAAGAGAGCGGAGACCCTGGAGGATATGAAGAGAGTGGAGACCCTGGAGGACATGAAGAGAGTGGAGACCCTGGGTAACATGAAGAGAGTGGAGACCCTGGGTAACATGAAGAGAGTGGAGACCCTGGAGGACATGAAGAGAGTAGAGACCCTGGGTAACATGTAGAGAGTGGAGACCCTGGGTAACATGAAGAGAGCGGAGACCCTGGAGGATATGAAGAGAGTGGAGACCCTAGGTAACATGAAGAGAGCGGAGACCCTGGAGGATATGAAGAGAGTGGAGACCCTGGAGGACATGAAGAGAGTGGAGACCCTGGAGGACATGAAGAGAGTGGAGACCCTGGAGGACATGAAGAGAGTGGAGATCCTGGGTAACATGAAGAGAGTGGAGACCCTGGAGGACATGAAGAGAGTGGAGACCCTGGGTAACACGAAGAGAGTGGAGACCCTGGGTAACATGAAGAGAGTGGAGACCCTAGGTAACATGAAGAGAGTGGAGACCCTGGGTAACATGAAGAGAGTGGAGACCCTGGGTAACATGAAGAGAGTGGAGACCCTGGAGGACATGAAGAGAGTGGAGACCCTGGAGGACATGAAGAGAGTGGAGGACATGAAGAGAGTGGAGACCCTGGGTAACATGAAGAGAGTGGAGACCCTGGAGGACATGAAGAGAGTGGAGGACATGAATAGAGTGGAGATCCCGGAGGACATGAAGAGAGTGGAAACCCTGGAGGACATGAAGTGAGTGGAGACCCTGCGTAACACGAAGAGAGTGGAGACCCTGGGTAACATGAAGAGAGTGGAGACCCTGGAGGACATGAAGAGAGTGGAGACCCTGGGTAACATGAAGAGAGTAGAGACCCTGGGTAACATGAAGAGAGCGGAGACCCTGGAGGACATGAAGAGAGCGGAGACCCTGGGTAACACGAAGAGAGTGGAGACCCTGGGTAACATAAAGAGAGTGGAGACCCTGGGTAGCATGAAGAGAGTGGAGACCCTGGGTAACATGAAGAGAGTGGAGACCCTGGGTAACATGAAGAGAGTGGAGACCCTGGAGGACATGAAGAGAGTGGAGACCCTGGAGGACATGAAGAGAGTGGAGACCCTGGAGGACATGAAGAGAGTGGAGGACATGAAGAGAGTGGAGACCCTGGAGGACATGAAGAGAGTGGAGACCCTGGAGTACATGAAGAGAGTGGAGACCCTGGAGGACATGAAGAGAGTGGAGACCCTGGGTAACACGAAGAGAGTGGAGACCCTGGGTAACATGAAGAGAGTGGAGACCCTGGAGGACATGAACAGAGTGGAGACCCTGGGTAACATGAAGAGAGTGGAGACCCTGGGTAACATGAAGAGAGTGGAGGCCCTGGGTAACATGAAGAGAGTGGAGACCCTGGAGGACATGAAGAGAGTGGAGGACATGAAGAGAGTGGAAACCTTGGGTAACATGAAGAGAGTGGAGGACATAAACAGAGCGGAAACCCTGGGTGACTTGGAGAGAACGGAAACCCTGGGGGACATATGTATGCCATACTAATACTAAAACATCCTGTGGCGCGTTCTACAGTCTCATTGGGTAATAAATCATCCCTCTCCCGTCAGCAAATCGTTGTGAACATCCCTTTCGTGTATGTTGAACGCCAGTTCGCGGCGTAAAAAAACAAGAACAGTGAAAGGTGAAGGCAGAACCAATGCATTTAGGAATTGATGCATGCGCATGCATCTCCCTAGTGTTCTCGTCATATGTCGGTTCGTTCGGTGTGTCTGTGTGTCTGTCTGTGTGTGTCTGACTGTCTGTAACGTAAGGCGATAACTATCGAACGCCTTCTTATATCGACTTCTAAATTCACCAACAGATTCCGAATGGCCAGACTCTTGAGTTATTAAGATTGAACTGAACCAATATGGCACGATATAGACTTACAAGCTGAAAGTGCCGTTAAGCCCCAATCAAATCAAATCAACCGAATGGACAGGCGACGTTTGTAGGCGTGGGCGATGTAGGACAATGGCCAAGGTCACAGGATTTTTTTTAATTCGCTTAATCACTGAACGAAAGGACCCCAAATCGCTAATTCCGGTCAAATGTGTTCATTTTATCACGCTGAAAAAACATATGAGCTCTTGGGACCAAACTTCAACATTGAATGAACTCTTTGGCGGGAAGATGACCTCAATTTCTCTCTCAAGGCAGTGGGCGCATTTCTTTGGTAACCCGCGTGTATCCCTACGGTGGACCGAATACGCACATTAGGCATCGGTTCACCGCCCGACACTTCTTTCACCCGGGTATGGGTGCGTGCGCATCCATTCGCTATGCCAATGTGCCCCGTTCAAAACAGCACGGGGCATTCGGGAGAAGATGGCGGCTGGTTGAAAGGTGATGAGAGTAGGTTGGTTCTAGTGCCCTAACGTGCACCGGATGTGAACGGTGTGTGCATTTCATTGGAAAAGGCATATCCCTATCGGCAAATTCGGAAGTTCCCTGTCACGTGTTTTGGGCCCGGGGCGGGATACCGAACCTGGCCCAAAGAAATGCGCCCAGTAAGTCGGACAAACGACACCTTGCGTAAAACGTTAGCCTTTGTATTTGGGCGCGGATGACGATAATAGGATTAGAAAGCTACTGTGTGTTTGAGAATATTCTGCAGAGGGAACTGAATACTGACACTTTTTAGAGTTTGGCCAATCTAATGTTAATGTGGTTAATATTGTAATACTTCGCGGTTACTACATGAATGAAGGTAGATGACCCATGTGTGATGGATCATGTATCAATCTTGGTGATATCATGTGTGCCAAATGGCATCAAAATCGAACAAGTAGTTTGGACACGAAAAGATAATCAAACTTTACCATGGCCAATCCCATTATAAAGCCTTCATACTCGAAATGAGTCACAAAGTACGCGGCGCGAGGTGGCATTTCGGCCTATAAGGCGCTCCATATTACATGTAATAAGTCGCAGTCGGTCTTAAAATGCTCCCCCTATCTTCCCGATTTACGTCATCAATCATCTTGAATATGATGCTGTATTTGGGCACACGATGTCGACACTTGTGGTTCGAATGCAAAATTTCATATACAAATTTAACTTTTCTCTGACACATGTATCAAATGATTGACACAATGAAGCTTAGGAATGGAAAACACTTCTTTCAATACCCACCGCCTTTTATCTAGAAGGAATATAAACAGGATTCATAGCGTACTTCATTGTCCATGTACAACTAATATTGACAATATTGAAACACGGATGCTTTGGCAGCAAGAGAAAGATTGTTTATAGATATCGCAGACTGTTTATCGATAGAAAAGATTATTTTAGGCGTGACAGACAAAATATCAATTGATAGATCAATATTTCCTTATCTCCAAGAAATATATTTATAGGACACGCAATGCTTGGCAGATAATTTGAATGTAAAGCACGGTTTTGGTGTGTTAAAACAATTATACTCCAAAAAATATGTTATAAGCGAAAGAAATATGATATGAGCCATATGATAGGTGACCCCTATTAGTTTAGGACGGTTAAAACAATGGTATCCTATATGTTCTTTTCGGTGTATTGTATGATGTTTTTGGTATGGGCTGCTCGTTTATTGTTTATTGTCTGTTCTGTGCCTTGATGAAATAAAAAATTATATAAAAAAAACACGGTTATATGCGCGATTTTATAGCGCACGCATAAAATTCTTTTGCAAATATTTTAACGGTCAAATATTTTAACCTAGTCTTGACATTGGATGTTATGTATCGGCGGCAGCAATAGTACATCATGGCTGCCTGGACTATTAGTTTCCACAGTCGGAATTCCTCGTACTGGTGCGCCACTTTTCTCATACGGAGCTCTCGTGTTAGCCCGGTATAACTGCAGGTTGGATACATAGATGCATTATTTGCATAGAATAAACAATTATCTCATTATGGATAAAACTCTACTCTACAGTAAACCACCGTATTATGCGCATATAGCGGTTTACTATCATAGTTCTACATGTAATTACAAGTCTATCGTGAAAACATGGCGGTCATAAAATATACCATTTCTATAGGTCTATACTAGCAGAAATATAACAAACATGGTTTCGTCGATAATAAGGAAAGCGCTTAATAGCGATTTATTAGTTTAGCGTGGAGTTTATTTTATTGATCTGGAAGTAACGTTTTGCACGGTGTCCATTCTCCAAGGCTCGCACTGAAGTAGCGTTGTACGAAACCATACAAAGGAAAACACTGCGCGCTTTACGTTTTTCTTTACTTTGTATATAATACACCGACAGGATATCTCCGTGTGAAGTTGTGTTTTGTGCTGTCGGCAGGTTCCAGGGTATATTGTAACATATACCGGTGAATAGAATCATCCAATTTATCCAAAGGGCACCTAGCTGACTGGACAAAAAACAACACTATATATATATTACTCCATGTTACAGTACCGAGCAATATATCGATTTTTATCAATATATATATTGGATAAAAAATATATAGGGAAACATGGGGCAAAATGACCCATCGGGGTCAACTGGCCCACCACAATATCGCGCAATTGCGGTGCTGCCACCTGTATTGAAGCGTTTTATATTTGTTCCTATTTGTTACGTGATACCTTAACAAATCTACATGGGCGCTGAAGCAGACAGTTGACCTTCGTTAACGAAGTAAAACATTCTAGGCTGTTTCCATCTATGGTAAACACTGGAAGAAAGTAGAGCTCAGTGAATACTAGCTTGGGGGAAAATTTTGATAAATGAACACGTCCAAGTCAAGCCCCAAACGTAATTCAGATGCGGAATATACTGCGCCGTATTTTTCAAACAGCGGTAAAATGTTAAGCTTACTAACATGGGCAAAATGACCCACGCTGCTTGGGGCAAAATGACCCAGTGGGCCGTTTTACCCACATCAAATTTAATATGTATACTCTAACAGAAACGATTATCTTTAGCAAACTGGATGATATTTCCACTGAATCGGAACATCTTTGATGATCACGAATATGCGTGAAGAAGAAAACGATGTGCGTCACAAGGTGCTTGCAGAAGGGAGAGTTGTGCGCTCCAGGAAGCCGGAAGCGTTGATTGAGGCAGAGCCAGGGGGGCACGCGACATCGTGTCCCCATTCGATACATCCCCACTCCCAAAAGCTACTAGACTTCCAGTTAGAAAGACTAGCGGTTAGTACCGCCCCAAGGAAGAGGGTACGGATGGCCATTGGTACAAGGGTGGGGGTAACGCCCCAGGGAAGGTAGTACAGATGGCCATTGGTACAGGGGTGGGGGTAACGCCCCAGGGAAGGGGGTACAGATGGCCATTGGTACAGGGGTGGGGGTAACGCCCCAGGGAAGGGGGTACAGATGGCCATTGGTACAGGGGTGGGGGTAACGCCCCAGGCAAGGGGGTACAGATGACCATTGGTACAGTGGTGGGGTTACCGCCCAAGGGAAGGGGATGCAGGTGGCCATTGGTACAGGGGTGGGGTTACCGCCCCAAGGAAGGGGGTACAGATGGCCATTGGTACAAGGGTGGGGGTAACGCCCCAGGCAAGGGGGTACAGATGACCATTGGTACAGTGGTGGGGTTACCGCCCCAGGGAAGGGGGTACAGATGGCCATTGGTACAGGGGTGGGGTTACCGCCCCAGGGAAGGGGGTACAGATGGCCATTGGTACAGGGGTGGGGTTACCGCCCCAGGGAAGGGGGTACAGATGGCCAGTGGTACAGGGGTGGGGTTACCGCCCCAGGGAAGGGGGTACAGATGGCCAGTGGTACAGGGGTGGGGTTACCGCCCCAGGGAAGGGGGTGCAGGTGGCCATTGATACAGGGGTGGGGGTAACGCCCCAGGCAAGGGGGTACAGATGACCATTGGTACAGTGGTGGGGTTACCGCCCCAGGGAAGGGGGTACAGATGGCCATTGGTACAGGGGTGGGGTTACCGCCCCAGGAAAGGGGGTACAGATGGCCATTGGTACAGGGGTGGGGTTACCGCCCCAGGGAAGGGGGTACAGATGGCCAGTGCTACAGGGGTGGGGTTACCGCCCCAGGGAAGGGGGTGCAGGTGGCCATTGATACAGGGGTGGCGGTACCGCCCCAGGGAAGGGGGTACAGGTGGCTAGTGGTACAGGGGTGGGGTTACCGCCCCAGGGAAGGGGGTGCAGGTGGCCATTGATTCAGGGGTGGGGGTACCGCCCCAGGGAAGCGGGTGCAGCCGGTGGTGGCGGGGATGGGTGGCAGTGGCGGCGGTGATGGGTGGCGGGGATGGGCGGCGGTGGTGGCGGGGATGGGTGGCGGTGGTGGCGGTGATGGGTGGCGGGGATGGGCGGCGGTAGTGGCGGGGATGGGTGGCGGTGGTGGCGGTGGTGGTGGGGATGGGTGAAGGGGATGGGTGGCGGTGGTGGCGGGAATGGGTGGTTATGTGGGCGGGGATGGGTGGCGGTGGTTGCGGTGATGGGTGGCGGGGATGGGCGGCGGTGGTGGCGGGGATGGGTGGCGGTGGTGGCGGTGATGGGTGGCGGGGATGGGCGGCGGTAGTGGCGGGGATGGGTGGCGGTGGTGGCGGGGATGGGCGGCGGTAGTGGCGGGGATGGGTGGCGGTGGTGGCGAGGATGGGTGGCGTTGGTGGCGGTGATGGCGGTGGTGGTGGCGGTGATGAGTGGCGGGGATGGGTGGCGGTGGTGGCGGTGATGGGTGGCGGTGATGGGTGGCGGTGATGGGTGGCGGTGGTGGCGGGGATGGGTGGCGGTAGTGGCGGGGATGGGTGGCGGTGGTGGCGGGGATGGGCGGCGGTAGTGGCGGGGATGGGTGGCGGTGGTGGCGAGGATGGGTGGCGTTTGTGGCGGTGATGGCGGTGGTGGTGGCGGTGATGAGTGGCGGGGATGGGTGGCGGTGGTGGCGGTGATGGGTGGCGGTGGTGGTGGTGGCGGTGATCGTGGTGGTGGTGGCGGTGATCGTGGTGGTGGTGGCGGGTATGGGTAGCGGTGGTGGCGGTGGTGGGTGGTGATGGTGACGGGGATGGGTGGCGGTGGTGGCGGGGATGGGTGGTTATGGGGGCGGGGATGGGTGGCGGTGGTGGCGGTGATGGGTGGCGGGGATGGGTGGCGGTGGTGGCGGTGATGGGTGGCGGGGATGGGTGGCGGTGGTGGCGGTGATGGGTGGCGGGGATGGGTGGCGGTGGTGGCGGTGATGGGTGGCGGGGATGGGTGGCGGTGGTGGCGGTGATGGGTGGCGGGGATGGGTGGCGGTGGTGGCGGTGATGGGTGGCGGGGATGGGTGGCGGTGGTGGCGGTGATGGGTGGCGGTGGTGGCAAGGATGGGTGGCGGTGGTGGCGGTGATGGCGGTGGTGGTGGCGGTGATGAGTGGCGGGGATGGGTGGCGGTGGTGGCGGTGATGGGTGGCGGGGATGGGTGGCGGTGGTGGTGGTGGCGGTGATGAGTGGCGGGGATGGGTGGCGGTGGTGGCGGTGATGGCGGTGGTGGTGGCGGTGATGAGTGGCGGGGATGGGTGGCGGTGGTGGCGGTGATGGGTGGCGGGGATGGGTGGCGGTGGTGGTGGTGGCGGTGATCGTGGTGGTGGTGGCGGGTATGGGTAGCGGTGGTGGCGGTGGTGGGTGGTGATGGTGACGGGGATGGGTGGCGGTGGTGGCGGGGATGGGCGGCGGTAGTGGCGGGGATGGGTGGCGGTGGTGGCGAGGATGGGTGGCGTTTGTGGCGGTGATGGCGGTGGTGGTGGCGGTGATGAGTGGCGGGGATGGGTGGCGGTGGTGGCGGTGATGGGTGGCGGTGGTGGTGGTGGCGGTGATCGTGGTGGTGGTGGCGGTGATCGTGGTGGTGGTGGCGGGTATGGGTAGCGGTGGTGGCGGTGGTGGGTGGTGATGGTGACGGGGATGGGTGGCGGTGGTGGCGGGGATGGGTGGTTATGGGGGCGGGGATGGGTGGCGGTGGTGGCGGTGATGGGTGGCGGGGATGGGTGGCGGTGGTGGCGGTGATGGGTGGCGGGGATGGGTGGCGGTGGTGGCGGTGATGGGTGGCGGGGATGGGTGGCGGTGGTGGCGGTGATGGGTGGCGGGGATGGGTGGCGGTGGTGGCGGTGATGGGTGGCGGGGATGGGTGGCGGTGGTGGCGGTGATGGGTGGCGGGGATGGGTGGCGGTGGTGGCGGTGATGGGTGGCGGTGGTGGCAAGGATGGGTGGCGGTGGTGGCGGTGATGGCGGTGGTGGTGGCGGTGATGAGTGGCGGGGATGGGTGGCGGTGGTGGCGGTGATGGGTGGCGGGGATGGGTGGCGGTGGTGGTGGTGGCGGTGATGAGTGGCGGGGATGGGTGGCGGTGGTGGCGGTGATGGCGGTGGTGGTGGCGGTGATGAGTGGCGGGGATGGGTGGCGGTGGTGGCGGTGATGGGTGGCGGGGATGGGTGGCGGTGGTGGTGGTGGCGGTGATCGTGGTGGTGGTGGCGGGTATGGGTAGCGGTGGTGGCGGTGGTGGGTGGTGATGGTGACGGGGATGGGTGGCGGTGGTGGCGGGGATGGGCGGCGGTAGTGGCGGGGATGGGTGGCGGTGGTGGCGAGGATGGGTGGCGTTTGTGGCGGTGATGGCGGTGGTGGTGGCGGTGATGAGTGGCGGGGATGGGTGGCGGTGGTGGCGGTGATGGGTGGCGGTGGTGGTGGTGGCGGTGATCGTGGTGGTGGTGGCGGTGATCGTGGTGGTGGTGGCGGGTATGGGTAGCGGTGGTGGCGGTGGTGGGTGGTGATGGTGACGGGGATGGGTGGCGGTGGTGGCGGGGATGGGTGGTTATGGGGGCGGGGATGGGTGGCGGTGGTGGCGGTGATGGGTGGCGGGGATGGGTGGCGGTGGTGGCGGTGATGGGTGGCGGGGATGGGTGGCGGTGGTGGCGGTGATGGGTGGCGGGGATGGGTGGCGGTGGTGGCGGTGATGGGTGGCGGGGATGGGTGGCGGTGGTGGCGGTGATGGGTGGCGGTGGTGGCAAGGATGGGTGGCGGTGGTGGCGGTGATGGCGGTGGTGGTGGCGGTGATGAGTGGCGGGGATGGGTGGCGGTGGTGGCGGTGATGGGTGGCGGGGATGGGTGGCGGTGGTGGTGGTGGCGGTGATGAGTGGCGGGGATGGGTGGCGGTGGTGGCGGTGATGGCGGTGGTGGTGGCGGTGATGAGTGGCGGGGATGGGTGGCGGTGGTGGCGGTGATGGGTGGCGGGGATGGGTGGCGGTGGTGGTGGTGGCGGTGATCGTGGTGGTGGTGGCGGGTATGGGTAGCGGTGGTGGCGGTGGTGGGTGGTGATGGTGACGGGGATGGGTGGCGGTGGTGGCGGGGATGGGTGGTTATGGGGGCGGGGATGGGTGGCGGTGGTGGCGGTGATGGGTGGCGGGGATGGGTGGCGGTGGTGGCGAGGATGGGTGGCGGTGGTGGCGAGGATGGGTGGCGGTGGTGGCGGTGATGTCAGTGACACGGACAATAGCTCAGGGAAGCGTCGAGGTGGCCGCCGTATAGTAACCAGAGTGCAGCTATGACCACTTTGTCTGGCAGCGATTGTTCCAGCTAATGGGAAGCCAGCAGCACCAGGCTACTGCCAATAAGTTAACATCATTCCGAGACGAGAAACGCAGACAAAGAACCTCTGAATCCCTAACTTGTTACTTTGATACCAATGTGCGACGGTCTATGTGTGAGGTCTATGCGCGAGGCCGATTGGTGGGAGGAAATGGCGGTTCATAGCGATAGTTCAATATAAATATATATTAGGCGCCTGCTGAGAACAAACGGGTGGGTTGGCACAAAGAGTAAACAGACAGGGTGGCGAGAATGTTCAGAGGTTCTTGGCGGCGAATCTGTGTTGTTTTAGTGTTGTTGTGGGCGAATCTGTGTTGTTTTAGTGTTGTTGTGGGCGAATCTGTGTTGTTTTAGTGTTGTTGTGGGCGAAGCAGTTATGTTACAGGGTTGTTGGGGGCGAAACAGTGATGTTACAGGTTTGTTGGGGGCGAAGCAGTGATGTTACAGGGTTGTTGTGGGCGAAGCAGTGATGTTACAGGGTTGTTGTGGGCGAAACAGTGATGTTACAGGGCTGTTGGGGGCGAAGCAATAAGGTTACATGGTTGTTGTGGGCGAAGCAGTGATGTTACAGGATTGTTGGAGGGGAAACAGTAATGTTACAGAGTTGTTGTGGGCAAAGCAGTGATGTTACAGGGTTGTCGTGGGCGAAACAGTAATGTTACAGGTTTGTTGTGGGCGAAGCAGTGATGTTACAGGGTGGTTGTGGGCGAAACAGTGATGTTACAGGGTTGTTGTGGGCGAAGCAGTGATGTTACAGGGTCCCGCGAGGTTGATATGGCTGAAACGATGGTCGTTGTCATGACCACCGCATCAGTGTGTGTATGTGTCTGTATCCTGTTTTTTTCCCTCCTCCCCCTGCTATTTCAGCACGGTTTGCTGGCACCGCCCTTGGCTGGCGTGAAGCCGTGGACCACAATCCTATGGTGATTGCATCGCCAGCCTTGACCGCATTTAGTGAAAACATGGCCTGTGGTACCAATATATACATTGTTTGCTGGTGAATCATCCGTGATGTTTGCACCAATTGCTTGTGCAGTAAAGCAGTAAAGGGCCCCTGCAGAGGGCGTTTTTGAACACGGCGACACGGCGCTTTTTAAAATCGACAACGCGACATTGGGGCTGCCTTAAAATCGACATGCGGCATCACGATTTTGCGACAAGCGACATGAGTCAAGACACAGTCCAAATCGAGACATATTGTACATACAGTGTTAAGTCCCGATTATTTGGAAAAATACACTGCTAAAATAGAAAGTGTTGTTAACATTCGACGCCCCTCCCCCGTTTTTTGTCTTGTTTTTCGACTTCTCTCCGTGTGGAAACTAAAAACAAAACACACACAAAAATACCCAAAAAAAAGCGTGTCCGCTCACTCACCTTGCGATGGGTTGGGTTCGAATCTCGTGTGATGATGAGACCTGTTCTGTTAGGTCCGAGTCTGAGCTGCGACGGCGGCGGCTGCGGTGGGGCTGGAGCTGGGGCTGGGGCTGGGGGTCGTTGTCGTGGCGGGGGCAGTCCGCAGCCGTCAGGAGCGGCTCCAGGAAGTCCCAGAGCGGCGTGAGGGCGACGTCTCGGATGAGGTTGGGGTAGAGTCGGGCCAGCAGGAAGATGGTGGCTACCTCGTCCGTGTGTCTCCTCAGCCAGGCCAGGGCTCGGCCGAACGACGACCAGGGGCAGGGCGGGGTGGGGGACGGCGTCGGGGTGGGTATCGGAGTCGGGGACGGCGTCGGAGTAAAGCTAGGGGTCGGGGTGGGGGTAGAGGCGGGGTGGGTGCGCAGCGCGTTGCTACTTCCGGTGGCGCTGCCGTTAGATTGCGCTGTTGACACCGCTGACGAGACGCGAAATTGATGACGTTGTTGTTGTTGTTGAAGGTTTTGATGTTGATGGTGGTGATGATGGTACTGATGGTGATACTGAGGTCTGGTAGCAGGGGGAGGCTGATCCGGGAGGTGTTTGAAGTAATTCCTCAGCAGGTGTTTGTCCCTCTGCCCGGGGGCGCGAGCCATGACCGGGTTGGTGGGGCGGGGCAGGAGGGTCGCCCTGGTTACGGCTGGCCAGGGGGTGTCCTCCCGCTGCGACCCCCTCGACCCTTCAGGCAACCCCAGCAGCCGCCGCTCCCCTCCTCGCCCGCCGTGACAACCTCCGCCGTCTGCCCCCTGTGGGCCTCCCGCGCCCTGGAGCTCTCTCTCCGGCGTATCCGGAATAATCCGCGTCTTCGGGATCGTTGCCAAGGGAACCGTTGCCAAAGGGGATCGTTGCCAAGGAGATCGTTGGCAAGGGGATCCCGTTCTTCTTATGTCTCTGGGGGCTTGGGGTCCGGATGACGCCGGGCAGCGGTCCGTCCACCACTGGGAGACGGCGCCGCGGTGGGGGGATGGCGGGGTGGCCGTGGGTGGCTAGGGGTTCGACCCTGGGGAGGGAACCCCCGCTGGGGTGTCCCGGGGGTCGCTGTCTGAGGCTGGGGAGCCGGCTCCGCGACGCCCGAGGACACCCTGGGGCCGAGACAGCCACAGTGCCTTACCCCTGAGGCGGAGCCAGATGCGCGGGAGGCCGTCCAGTAGGCGAGGTTGGGACGAATCGTCAAATCCACGTCGTCCGGTCGAGGTTCGAAGCTGCTTGATGACGTTTCGTACACTGGACAGCCATTGAAATCACCGTGTACTCCAATAAGTCCGGTCCGCACATTCACACCGTCCCTACAGCCCACACTAGGCTAGTTCCCTGATTACCCAGCCCACACTAGGCGTGGTCCCTGATTACACAGCCCATATTAGACCTGTTCCCTGCCTGTCAAGCGCGTGATTGCCAAGGAGGTGGTGATGGATTCGAATCCCGGCCGTCCTTCCAGCAGCAGCAGCAGCAGCAGCAGCAGCCACCAGTACTACTATGACAGGACCGGTGGAGGGGTAGGTGAGCACGGCCGGGTTAGTATAGCTCGCCGCGCTGTCTGTTCGTCTGTCTATCTGTCACCCATCACAGGGCGTTCTCCTGATGACCATTGCGTCTCTCCTCAATCCCCCGCCACCAGCTGAATGATGAGCACCACGTCTGTTGTGCATGGCTCTGCTCTGGGTATACGTGGGTTTACATAGCGACCGTGGCAGACGGACAGAGAGAGAGAGGGGGGGGGGGGGGAGAGGGAGAGAGAGGGGGGGGGGGGGAGAGGGAGAGAGAGGGAGAGAGGGCCGGGATGGGCGCGACATCAGGTTGGTACTCTACGACGTCATCGCTGGCGGCGTCGTTCGTGTTGTCAGCGGCGTGTCAGTGACACCAGCAGTGCCCTACCTGTCTACCTGCTTGGCTGGCCCCCTGGCTCCCTCCCTGGCTGGCTGGCTGGCTGCCGGGGGTGTGTCAGTGCTAGTGACGTAGGGCCGTAGGGCGACGGGGACGGTAGGGACGGAAAGGGTGGGATAAGTAGGAGTTGGTGCGGGGGGGGGGGGGAGGGGGGTAGCAAAGCCCAGCGCAATCAGTTATATCTTCAGCCCTCACGCGCCACTGACGGGGAGAGGTGGGAAGGGGAGGGGTTGAAGGGGTCAGGGGGCAGGGTGGGAGAGACGCTGGGGAAGGTCACTTCCACTCTCCATGTACCTCTCCCATCTCCATTTCCTCCCTCCCGCATCCCATTCTCTCTCACCCTCTCTCCCTTCCTCTCGCCCATTATTATGGCCTATCCCTCATCCCTCATCCCCCAACCCCACTCCCTGCTCCACGCACACCCACTCCCTCTCCATCTACCTCTACGTCTCCCCATCCCCCTTTCTCTCTGTCTCTCCCTATCTCCTCCCCCTCCCCCCCCCCTACCTGGGAGGGGAGGAGGGGGGGGGGAGTTGGTGGCTCCACCAGGTATGCCAGTATGGTCAGGTAAACATACCAGTCCGGGTTTTCCTCCCTCTTCCTCCTCGTCACCTTTCCCCTCTCACATTCCATACCCTCTGCCACTTCCCCCCTACCATTCCACTTCCATTCCATCCTCCCCCCCCCCTCCACGCCACGGAAAGATGGGGTGGGAAGGGGAGAGGGTGTAGAAACGGTGTTAACGGGTGCAGCCGGGTGGCTCCAGTAGGGTGGCCATACCAAGGGCTATGACAACACAAGAGGCTCAACTCTAATAATTATAAACCTAGGTCTTAAATAATGACAACCTAGGTTTTAAATAATGACAACCTAGGTTTTAAATAATGACAACCTAGGTTTTAAATAATTACAACCTAGGTCTTAATTTCCTACATAGGCTTTAATTAATTACAACCAAGGTTGTAATTATTTAAAACCTACGTCTTAAATAATTAGGACCTAAGTAAGAGAATTACAACCTCGGTTATAGTTATTTAACACATAGGTTGTAATTATTTAGACGCTAGGTTGTACTAATATGACAGCATCAGAGGCTCAACTCTAATAATTACAACCTAGGTATTAAAAAAATTACAACCTATGTCTTAATTTCCTACATAGGCTTTAATTAATTACAACCTAGGTTATAATTATTTAAAACCTAGGTCTTAAATAATTAAAGCCTAAGTAAGAGAATTACAACCGTGGTTATAATTAATTAAGACCTAGGTTGTAATTAATTAAGACCTAGGTTGTAATTATTTAAGACCTAGGTTGTTATTATTTAAGACCTAGCTTGTTATTGTACCACTGACGGATCAAAAATGTGGTTTACATACGACATTTTCTTCCGTGTTAGAAAATGGCGGTGTCGGTGCCAAACTTCTTTGCGTCCGTACGAAATAAGATAAACGACGCATTTCGTGCCTATGAACGGGAAACGCTTAGGCCTCCATAAATTGTTCATATGTTAGAAGAATGTGCGGAAAATTGAAACAGTGTCCAGGAACTAGTGGAAAACCGCGGGGCTGGACAGTGTTCGACAAGACATAATGGTAAGTTGAGAGGCCAAGTTGGTGACCCTCACGCTGTCAAGCTGAGAGCGTTAACGTTTGAACAGAGAGATGTGTTTTGCATGTACTAGCTGCCTCACGGGCGGATCGAGGGGGGGGGGGGCGGTCAGGGTTCCCAGGAAAATACTTAGGCCGTATGAGGCGTGGACCCTCCCCCTTTTGAGGAAAAATGCTATCTAAGGATTTCGTCACAAAACTCGCATACAGAGAACACAGTGTTCTTATAACCCCATTTATACAGCTTTTCGTTAGTACATGTAATACGATGCAAAAATCTGAACTGAAAGTCCTGCAATCTTGCGCACTTTGTTGTTTTATATAAATGTTGAGGAAAAGAAAAAAAAACATTTCTGTTAAATCGTTACCGATGTCTACGTCCATTCGTCATATGGAGTAACCGGTTTCGTTGCCACATTCTGAGTGAGCTTATCGTAAACATATTTACTACATTGTTTCGTCTCTAAATAAGTTTCATATAATGGTCGTTGTACTATTTGTCTGAAGTCTGGTGTTGTCAACATTTCTTTCTACCCACTAGGAATACTCTGCACCATTCAGTAGTAATGTAATAGTTTAACTTTTAGGTTGTATTTCCGCTTCATCATTTCATCGGATAAAACTTAAATCTCGCCCATAGATTATACCAGCGTCAGTCCAGCTGTCATAACAAATAGCTCTGTTGTAAATCTTTATGTTCGAATTGAAGCATATTATTTCCTCACTTATTTCAGACCCATCGATAGAAACATGGTAATAACACCCACTTCACGCGCGGACAATTTCTTTGGTGAACAAATTCGTCATATTACAGTACAGTTGTGTGGCAATTAGATCTTCACATGTTATATTGCATTTCCAAAATAGTGGGTCAAGTGCCCCAAAATAACCATGTACTTGTATTGCCCACGACTCACTGTTTACAATACAGAGGCGTTCGCGTTTTATCAAGTTAAGCCGTATTCCGCCTACCCTATAGTACGATGCGGTCTCTACTGTTCGGCACATTCAGTCCATCATGCATAGAGAGCAAAACTTGTTTTTCATGAATGACTCTTTCCCCTTTCATTTCGGTGGCGAATGCAGTAAAATACATCAGCTTCCGCCACCAGTGTAATGGCCTTGTAAACTGTGGTCCGTATTAAAGTGGGTCAGTATGTCATGGCCTTGTAAACTGTGGTCCGTATTAAAGTGGGTCAGTATGTCATGGCCTTGTAAACTGTGGTCCGTATTAAAGTGGGTCACTGTGTCATGGCCTTGTAAACTGTGGTCAGTATTAAAGTGGGTCAGTGTGTCATGGCCTTGTAAACTGTTTTTCGTATTAAAGTGGGTCACTGTGTCATGGCCTTGTAAACTGTGGTCCGTATTTAAGTGTGTCAGTGTGTCATGGCCTTGTAAACTGTGGTCCGTATTTAAGTGGGTCACTGTGTCATGGCCTTGTAAACTGTGGTCCGTATTTAAGTGGGTCACTGTGTCATGGCCTTGTAAACTGTGGTCCATATTTAAGTGGGTCACTGTGTCATGGCTTTGTAAACTGTGGTCCGTATTAAAGTGTGTCAGTGTGTCATGGTCTTGTAAACTGTGGTCCGTATTTAAGTGGGTCACTGTGTCATGGCCTTGTAAACTGTGGTCCGTATTTAAGTGGGTCACTGTGTCATGGCCTTGTAAACTGTGGTCCATATTTAAGTGGGTCACTGTGTCATGGCTTTGTAAACTGTGGTCCGTATTTAAGTGTGTCAGTGTGTCATGGCCTTGTAAACTGTGGTCCGTATTTAAGTGGGTCAGTGTGTCATGGCCTTGTAAACTGTGGTCCGTATTAAAGTGGGTCAGTGTGTCATGGCCTTGTAAACTGTGGTCCGTATTTAAGTGGGTCAGTGTGTCATGGCCTTGTAAACTGTGGTCCATATTTAAGTGGGTCACTGTGTCATGGCTTTGTAAACTGTGGTCCGTATTTAAGTGTGTCAGTGTGTCATGGCCTTGTAAACTGTGGTCCGTATTTAAGTGGGTCAGTGTGTCATGGCCTTGTAAACTGTGGTCCGTATTTAAGTGGGTCAGTGTGTCATGGCCTTGTAAACTGTGGTCCATATTTAAGTGGGTCACTGTGTCATGGCTTTGTAAACTGTGGTCCGTATTTAAGTGTGTCAGTGTGTAATGGCCTTGTAAACTGTGGTCCGTATTAAAGTGTGTCAGTGTGTCATGGTCTTGTAAACTGTGGTCCGTATTTAAGTGGGTCACTGTGTCATGGCCTTGTAAACTGTGGTCCGTATTTAAGTGGGTCACTGTGTCATGGCCTTGTAAACTGTGGTCCATATTTAAGTGGGTCACTGTGTCATGGCTTTGTAAACTGTGGTCCGTATTTAAGTGTGTCAGTGTGTCATGGCCTTGTAAACTGTGGTCCGTATTTAAGTGGGTCAGTGTGTCATGGCCTTGTAAACTGTGGTCCGTATTAAAGTGGGTCAGTGTGTCATGGCCTTGTAAACTGTGGTCCGTATTTAAGTGGGTCAGTGTGTCATGGCCTTGTAAACTGTGGTCCGTATTAAAGTGGGGCAGTGTGTCATGGCCTTGTAAACTGTGGTCTGTATTAAAGTGGGTCACTGTGTCATGGCCTTGTAAACTGTGGTCCATATTTAAGTGGGTCACTGTGTCATGGCTTTGTAAACTGTGGTCCGTATTTAAGTGGGGCAGTGTGTCATGGCCTTGTAAACTGTGGTCCGTATTTAAGTGTGTCAGTGTGTAATGGCCTTGTAAACTGTGGTCCGTATTTAAGTGTGTCAGTGTGTCATGGCCTTGTAAACTGTGGTCCGTATTTAAGTGGGTCAGTGTGTCATGGCCTTGTAAACTGTGGTCTGTATTAAAGTGGGCCAGTGTGTAATGGCCTTGTAAACTGTGGTCCATATTTAAGTGTGTCAGTGTGTCATGGCCTTGTAAACTGTGGTCCGTATTTAAGTGTGTCAGTGTGTAATGGCCTTGTAAACTGTGGTCCGTATTTAAGTGTGTCAGTGTGTAATGGCCTTGTAAACTGTGGTCCGTATTTAAGTGTGTCAGTGTGTCATGGCCTTGTAAACTGTGGTCCGTATTTAAGTGGGTCAGTGTGTCATGGCCTTGTAAACTGTGGTCTGTATTAAAGTGGGCCAGTGTGTAATGGCCTTGTAAACTGTGGTCCATATTTAAGTGTGTCAGTGTGTCATGGCCTTGTAAACTGTGGTCTGTATTAAAGTGGGCCAGTGTGTAATGGCCTTGTAAACTGTGGTCCATATTTAAGTGGGTCACTGTGTCATGGCCTTGTAAACTGTGGTCCGTATTTAAGTGTGTCAGTGTGTCATGGCCTTGTAAACTGTGGTCCGTATTTAAGTGGGTCAGTGTGTCATGGCCTTGTAAACTGTGGTCTGTATTAAAGTGGGCCAGTGTGTAATGGCCTTGTAAACTGTGGTCCATATTTAAGTGTGTCAGTGTGTCATGGCCTTGTAAACTGTGGTCCGTATTTAAGTGTGTCAGTGTGTAATGGCCTTGTAAACTGTGGTCCGTATTTAAGTGTGTCAGTGTGTAATGGCCTTGTAAACTGTGGTCCGTATTTAAGTGTGTCAGTGTCATGGCCTTGTAAACTGTGGTCCGTATTAAAGTGGGCCAGTTTGTCATGGCCTTGTAAACTGTGGTCCGTATTTAAGTGGGTCAGTGTGTCATGGCCTTGTAAACTGTGGTCCGTATTTAAGTGTGTCAGTGTGTCATGGACTTGTAAACTATGGTCCGTATTTAAGTGGGTCAGTGTGTCATGGCCTTGTGTACACAACAAACGTTGGTGAGCAATGACAAACTCTCCCTTCCTTCTCCCGTTGACACGATATGACCAAAAGTGGTTAAAGCGTCCTGAATAACTAACCAACCAATCATGAAATTGTTTATTTATTATGTTATTGTTAGTCATTTCCTGACAACTGGTTAAACAAACATGTTAAACGTTAATCTAACCATGCACCATGTTAATAGGGTTACCCGGGACCTTCACTCGTGTATTTATGTGGGTGATCTCCCTTAATTTGATAAGACACAGCTTTCTCTGTTCCCTTGCTCGCATCACTCGCAGGGCATAAATTAGTTCTTCTAATTACCGCCAGGTATCGCCTCAGGTTGCCTAGGCGACGCCTGCCGCGCGATTACTGGAGGCGACCGGGCAATTTGCTGCTTCGTTGGTGCAATTTCCTTACGATTTATATGTACATTAGGTTGATCATATTAGGCATTTCGTTCAGGAGATGATATTAGGGGATAGATAGTCCAACAAGGAAGCGATTGGCCCAGAGGTCAGAGGCCAGAGGCCAGAGGCCAGAGGTCAGAGGTTACCCTTGTCGGATGAGGTCGGCAGCCTTCTCGGCTATCATGATGGTTGGCGCGTTAGTGTTTCCCGACACCACCAGGGGCATGACGGAGGCGTCGACCACCCTCAGCCCCTCAACCCCCCTCACCCTCAGCTGGGGGTCCACCACGGCGCTGGGGTCGTCGGCCGCCCCCATCTTACAGGTACCCGCCGGGTGGTAGAGGGTCGTGGCCGTATGGCGCACATAACACTCCCAATAGGGGTCGCTGTCGTATTCAAGATGACGGCAATCCGGATGCACCCTGCCGGATGGTCGCGCCCCAAGCTCCTGAAAGGCGGTGGTGTTGGCGATCCTCTGGCACAGCCGGATCCCCTCTATCAGGATCCGCACGTCCGCCTCGTCCGATAAGTAATTGGCGTGGATTTCCGGATGCTTCCGGAAGTCTCCCGAACGCAACCGGATGTGGCCTGGATGCCGAGGGTGGAGTAGGACCGGGATACACGTGACTCCATGATGACCCTCCTGACCGTCGAAGAGAGCGTGCATCGGGTCTTCCTTCAAATTGAGTATCTTTTGCGTGGTTTTTAAAATATCCTCGGAATTCCCGAAAAGAATACTGTACATATGGATCTGTAGGTAAGGGAATAAATCGCTTTCCGGCTGGTGGGCTGATCGCGTGAAAGCGCTCGACTCAAGCGCACCTGCTTCGGATAGGGAACCAGTGCCCATGGTGATGTACTTCAGGATGCTGGGAATACTCTGGATCTCGGCGGCTGTGAATGACGCCGGCTGATCCAGGGTGAAGTCCACGTAATCCATGACGTGATCCCAAAGGTTTTTCCCGACCGGGAGGTCAGCCACCACATCCAATCCGATGTCGTCTCTCAGGTGGCTGGCGGGACCAATCCCGGACAGCATCAGGATCTGAGGGGATCCGACCGCGCCGGCCGAAAGGATCACCTCCCGTCGAGCCCGGATGCTGGAGAGAATCCCGCCACGCTCCAGAACGACTCCTCTGGCGCGTCCGTCGGCGATGTCGACCTTAGCGACGTGCGCATGCGTGGCCAGGTGGAGGTTGGGGCGGTGAAGGGCGGGGCGGAGGTAGGCGGAAGCCGTGCTCCAGCGGACGCCCCGGTTGACGGTCGCCTGCCCGTGCATGAAGACCCCTTCCATGTCGGCCCCGTTGGCGTCCCCGGCCCGGTACCCCAGCTCGACACCCGCCTTGAGAAACGCCTCCGCGGCTAGCGTCCCTTTGCTATCGGACACCACTAGGGGGCCGCTGTCGCCATGGTAACCCGACGCCAGGTAATCCGGATTGAGATTCCTTTCCGATTTCTTGAAATAGGGAAGAACGTCTCGGTAGGACCAGCCGGTCGCGCCCAGCGCCGCCCAGCGGTCGTAGTCATGGGGACTGCCCCGGATGTACGCCATGGCGTTGATGGAGCTGCTTCCGCCCAGGACTTTACCCCGGGGCCAGGCACAGCGACGGCCCTGCATAGACAGACAGGCGTTCTCCTGCGGCTCCGTCTTGTACGCCCAGTCCACTTCCGTCATCTGCAGAGCCGTAAACGCCATCGGAACATGGATATCGGAGACCGGCGCGTCGTCGCCGCCTGCCTCCAGGAGCAGCACCGTCCTGGATCCGTCCTCCGACAGCCGATTGGCCAAGACGCATCCGGCAGACCCCGCCCCGATGATGACGTAATCATACTCCGAATCGAGATGCTCAGTCACTTCCGTTATGTTCGGGATCAAGGCGCGCATGCGCACGAACTGAACGGCAACGGCCGCTGCCACGACAACCGTGACCAGTACTTTCCACATATCGTGTCCTGGTCGTCGCTGGTACACAAGCGCAACTGACACGATGTTAGTTCCAGGCCTCCACCTTCAACTGATTCTATCAGCCAGACAGCTCGCTTAAATACAATACATTCGCCACGCTACTGCACACCACAGGGTCTCAGCATTTCATGCGTATGGCGGGGAGGGAATTTTGCTATTGACACTAGTAAAACTGGCTCCCGCTGAACACTGAAACACTTGACAGAATGTGGGGCAAGTGTATTTTAACCGACCTCGTTTCAACAGATCTCGCACTTACAGCGTCAACTAAAAAACTTCCATTGAAGCCCCCCCCCCCCACTCCCACCCGGTGCAACGCTCTGGAACACTCGCCCTTTACGCCCCGCCCACCACACACACACATACAAATACACCCTCCCTATGTTTCTCCTCTCGGACCCTAATATATCTTGCCTTTAACCCGCAAAGCCAAACCGCAGTCACTTTTGAAAGTCACCTTCGTTCCTGCCCTACATTGGAGTGTAGAGTGCAGTAACGTATCGTTAGCCGCTTAGGGCTACGTGTGGCTGGCAGCAGGCACGGACATGATACCACATGCAAGAGAGAGAGAGAGAGAGGGAGAGAGAGGGGGAGAGAGAGAACGTGTCGGTGTTGGATGGGGGGAGGGGAGGGGCAATGTTGGTCAAGACCCTTGCAGCATGATCGGGGGCTTTGTGAGTCCGGGCATCAAACTAAGGAGTTTGCAAGGGGTGGGGGGGGGGGGGGCGGTCGAAAGTCGCTTTTTGGCACGACGTGCCGTGTCGGTTTTTCTAAAATCGCTTTTTCAGATCCTCAGTGTCGATTTTTTGGGCGTAAATGTCGAATGTCGATTTTTCAAATATGCCTCTATCGCGTGTCGTCATTTACCCCCCTTTCAGTTGGGTAAATGGTGTTGGTGTCACGATTTTGTTGAGATGAAAGTCAACTTTGTTCATGAAAGATAGACAATTAAAGATGATGAGTTTGCAGTTTTAATTCCACGAAATCAATATAAACGCGTTCGCCAAACTAGCAAAACTGAATGATTTATGATCTGAGGGTACCGGGTGATTTATGATCTGAGGGTAACGGGTGATTTATGATTTGAGGGTAGCTGGTGATTTATGAACTGAGGGTAGCGGGTGATTTATGATCTGAGGGTAGCGGGTGATTTATGATTTGAGGGTAGCGGGTGATTTATGATCTGAGGGTAACGGGTGATTTATGATTTGAGGGTAGCGGGTTATTTATGATCTGAGGGTAACGGGTGATTTATGATCTGAGGGTAGTGGGTGATTTATGATCTGAGGGTAGCGGGTGATTTATGATCTGAGGGTAGCGGGTGATTTATGATCTGAGGGTAGCGGGTGATTTATGATTTGAGGGTAGCGGGTGATTGATGATCTGAGGGTAGCGGGTGATTTATGATCTGATTGTAGCGGGTGATTTATGATTTGAGGGTAGCTGGTGATTTATGATCTGAGGGTAGCGGGTGATTTATGATCTGAGGGCAGCGGGTGATTTATGATTTGAGGGTAGCGGGTGATTGATGATCTGAGGGTAGCGGGTGATTTATGATCTGAGGGTAGCGGGTGATTTATGATTTGGGGGGTAGCGGGTGATTTATGATCTGAGGGTAGCGGGTGATTTATGATCTGAGGGTTACGGGTGATTTATGATCTGAGGGTAGCAGGTGATTTATGATCTGAGGGTAGCGGGTTATTTATGATCTGAGGGTAGCGGGTGATTTATGATCTGAGGGTTACGGGTGATTTATGATCTGAGGGTAGCGGGTGATTTATAATCTGAGGGTTACGGGTGATTTATGATCTGAGGGTAGCGGGTGATTTATGATTTGGGTGGTAGCGGGTGATTTATGATCTGAGGGTAGCGGGTGATTTATGATCTGAGGGTAACGGGTGATTTATGATCTGAGGGTAGCGGGTGATTTATGATCTGAGGGTAGCGGGTGATTTATGATCTGAGGGTAACGGGTGATTTATGATTTGAGGGTAGCTGGTGATTTATGATCTGAAGGTAGCGGGTGATTTATGATCTGAGGGTAGCGGGTGATTTATGATTTGAGGGTAGCGGGTGATTTATGATCTGAGGGTAGCTGGTGATTTATGATCTGAGGGTAGCGGGTGATTTATGATCTGAGGGTAGCGGGTGATTTATGATTTGAGGGTAGCGGGTGATTTATGATCTGAGGGTAGCGGGTGATTTATGATCTGAGGGTAACGGGTGATTTATGATCTGAGGGTAGCGGGTGATTTATGATCTGAGGGTAGCGGGTGATTTATGATTTGGGGGGTAGCGGGTGATTTATGATCTGAGGGTAGCGGGTGATTTATGATCTGAGGGTAGCGGGTGATTTATGATTTGGGGGGTAGCGGGTGATTTATGATCTGAGGGTAGCGGGTTATTTATGATCTGAGGGTAGCGGGTGATTTATGATCTGAGGGTTACGGGTGATTTATGATCTGAGGGTAGCGGGTGATTTATGATCTGAGGGTAGCGGGTGATTTATGATTTGGGAGGTAGCGGGTGATTTATGATCTGAGGGTAGCGGGTGATTTATGATCTGAGGGTAACGGGTGATTTATGATCTGAGGGTAGCGGGTGTGTGATTTATGATCTGAGGGTAGCGGGTGATTTATGATCTGAGGGTAACGGGTGATTTATGATTTGAGGGTAGCTGGTGATTTATGATCTGAAGGTAGCGGGTGATTTATGATCTGAGGGTAGCGGGTGATTTATGATTTGAGGGTAGCGGGTGATTTATGATCTGAGGGTAGCTGGTGATTTAGGATCTGAGGGTAGCGGGTGATTTATGATCTGAGGGTAGCGGGTGATTTATGATTTGAGGGTAGCGGGTGATTTATGATCTGAGGGTAGCGGGTGATTTATGATCTGAGGGTAACGGGTGATTTATGATCTGAGGGTAGCGGGTGATTTATGATCTGAGGGTAGCGGGTGATTTATGATTTGGGGGGTAGCGGGTGATTTATGATCTGAGGGTAGCGGGTGATTTATGATCTGAGGGTAGCGGGTGATTTTTGATTTGAGGGTAACGGGTGATTTATGATCTGAGGGTAGTGGGTGCTTTATGATCTGATGGTAGCAGGTGATTTATGATTTGAGGGTAGCTGGTGATTTAGGATCTGAGGGTAGCGGGTGATTTATGATCTGAGGGTAACGGGTGATTTATGATTTGAGGGTAGCGGGTGATTTATGATCTGAGGGTAGCGGGTGATTTATGATCTGATTGTAGCAGGTGATTTATGATCTGAGGGTAGCGGGGGATTTATGATCTGAGGGTAGCGGGTGATTGATGATCTGAGGGTAGCGGGTGATTTATGATTTGAGGGTAGCGGGTGATTTATGATCTGAGGGTAACGGGTGATTTATGATTTGAGGGTAGCGGGTGATTTATGATCTGATTGTAGCAGGTGATTTATGATCTGAGGGTAGCGGGTGATTGATTATTTAAGGGTAGCAGGTGATTTATGACTTGAGGGTAGCGGGTGATTTATGATCTGATTGTAGCAGGTGATTTATGATTTGAGGGTAGCTGGTGATTTATGATCTGAGGGTAGCGGGTGATTTATGATCTGAGGGTAGCGGGTGATTTATGATCTGAGGGTAGCGGGTGATTTATGATCTGAGGGTAGCGGGTGATTTATGATTTGAGGGTAGCGGGTGATTGATGATCTGAGGGTAGCGGGTGATTTATGATCTGAGGGTAGCGGGTGATTTATGATCTGAGGGTAGCGGGTGATTGATGATTTGAGGGTGGCTGATTTATGATCTGAGGGTAGCGTATAATGTTGTGTAACTGAAGGATCTCGACGGGTGAGTTCAACGCTACGTTGCAGTCACGTCCCAATTTGGTGAACCCGTCCCAGAAAGCAAACGACAGACTGACGTAAGCAACCTGGCGAAGGTGACGCCTCCCTGAGCCAAGGTATATGCCGTGGTTGGTTGTATATTCAGGAGATTTTAGCCACCGATCTACGTGCCGTTAGGCTCTCGTTAGGTGGCCAGAGCACTCACTGCGAGGGATCTAGCCCACTGAGCTACCGCCGCTCCCCCCCCCCCAAGGTATATGTTCGTGCAGGGTAAATTTGCGCCTCGTTTGTTCCATAGGAGTAGGAGGTTACTTCGCTCTAATCTCGATCATCTCCATGCAAGTCGGCGTCGTTATTTGACTGACACGCGTATTTTCTCGACTTAGCCCGAATTTAGAAATCCCTCTTTTATTTTAAAATAATCGTCTGACAAGGACATAGTCTTCATGGTATTCATCAATGCTAAGCTTAGGCGGGATGGAGATGTGTGTATGTGTGTGTGTGGGAGGGGGGGGGGGGCGGGGGCGGGGGCGGGGTCTGCAATGGCGGTTACAGGAGACTGTGTTTCGGGATGCACAAAACTTCCGTCCTCAGATAAGTCTAATAATTAGATGCAATTATTTGTCATTATTTGCTGGCATTCTGTGAGAAGAAGCCAGGCCACACGTCAGTAAATAACTGAACAGCCTGGTTGCCGATTGGAAGGATTTTACTTCGTGACAGGAAAGCCTCATACGATATATTTACTTCATTACGTTTCTCTGGCATGTTACTGATCCGGTGAATTGGAAGCAAATTGTGCAAATATTAAAAAAATTATTGCATCGGTCATACACTTATGCTCCGTCCATTTTCTCATTGATAGACCACACATATTTTTCTGGGATTTATGATAAGAAATATCCCCATGCAGTTTTTGATTAATTAATTAGGCAAATTTCTCATTTAAGACGTAAAAAGGCGCAAGATTAAAATGCGGAATGGTAAACAGCAACCCAGTATGTCAAGCCATATGTACCAAGGACATCGCTGAATACACAGTCCGCAGGCGAGACATAAGTTAGCCTGCGTCCTTGCCGTGTGGGGGGGGGGGGGGGCGCTTAAAATCTTCGTAGTAAAGTGAAACTACGAGTTGAAGTGGGATCGTTCGCTTGTTTGTGCACGTTGTGTGCGCGTTATGTTAACGTCGTGCGAACATTGTGTGAACGTTGTGTGAACGTCGTGCGAACGTTGTGTAAACGTCGTGTGAACGTCGTGCGAACGTTGTGTAAACGTCGTGTGAACGTTGTGGGCGCCTTGTGTGGCCGTTATGTGCACGTTATGCACCTCTCCCTGCCTTGGAGCACGTGACAGGGGTTGGCTCCAAGTGGGATTATAAGCAATGAATAAAACACACAACGCTCTGTAAGACTCGGCTAGCCTGGGCGATTTTAATCAGACCTCCATGGTACTAAATGTCGGTCTGTTTCCGATCGCATGCAAAACAAGCCTCCATCAATACTGTTAGACACTGGGCGATACACCGCAGTCGTGATATATATGTATGTAAATAGGACACTGAGAATAACACTTACACCTATACAGCGAAGACCCAGCAGGTAACTGTTCGTAGACACCACGTTTGATCACGATCAAGCTACCAGAGGACTATGAACTCGCCTTCCTCACATCCATGATAATAAGTATAAGATACAGTACGACATTGAACTAAAATAGTGCGCGAGTACACACGCTTAATTGTATGTAATTGTACCAGATATGCACACTCGTATCGAACATAAGACGTGATTGTATCATTGGATACGAACAATCTAACCATTATAATTGTCAATTCAGTTCAGTGCAGATTCCCTGGTCGCCCGAATGTTACGTTATTGACGTCATTGTGGCGTCGGCCGGCAGGTGGGGACACCGGCCGGCATGTCTAGGCCGTGGTTTCCATGGTCGTGGGTTAAACCCACTCAGGGCTCTGGGCGCCTGCTCTCCAGTTACTCTTTGCTGCAGCAGCTCATTTGGAAAGACGACTTTGCCAAAACGGAAACCCCAAATAAATCATCGACAAGGCGATATCAGGTAGTTATCAAGACAGACTTACGTAAAAGAAATGTGTAATTATCAATTTCATCATTTGGCTCTTTTCTGTAAGTCGTAAAACCGTAACTAAGTTCTTAATTCCACTCGCGGATCATCTTAATCACTTCATGATTTTTAAAATGTAAATTTTTTTCATCATTTCCAGTAAACTCTGTTCCCCAGCCGGCCAGAGAACATATAAGGACGCTACACTAAGCCAAGGACATTCCTTCCCGGCATGCACCTGTCGCGGTCGCGGTGCGCGCTGCTAATCTTTGTTATGTAGGTCATCTCGCTCTTCCCGGCGTGCCCCGCGCGGCGCGGTCTACCGGACGTTGGCTATTGGCGGCACACGATGACGGGGCAGTGGGCGTGGTGGACGACATAGTCGCTCACACTGCCCATGATGGTCCTCCGTACCTTGCCCAGCCCCCGGGTGCCCATCACGATCATTGTTGCCTTCTCCTCCTCCCCAACGCGGCAGATAATCTCCCCGGGCTTTGTACCGGGGTCAGTCTTCACCATCCCCGAGATCTGGAGAGAGAGAGAAAACAAAAACGAAAATGAGTCATCATGACATGCCAAAGGCAGGAGTCGTAGTTCATCATCCCCGAGATCTGGATATATATATATATATATATATATATATATTTATATATATGTATATACCTGGAGAGGGATAGAGAGTGAGTCCTCAGTGACATATCAGAAACATATGCACGATATCTAAATCGCAAAAGATATCAGCACGAACGTATTATCCAATAGAAACATCAATAAACTGGGTTTGTTAGCGAACGATATATCGGAAAAATTAGGCTTTGTTTTATCCAAAAAAAATCTTGGTCCCCCCCCCCACCCCCCCTGGATATCAATTGGTCCGTCCCTCAGTTACCATGTTTGGCATGCCAGACGTGCAGGTACCTGGAGGATTTGGTACAAACGCGTTGCATCTCAAGTAGGTTGGTTTAGAGTTCATTTGATTTATTTAACCAAAACAAATAAATATGTTGTTACATGAATACATACGCATTACAGAGGTATTGCAGGTTGGGAGACACAGGCTAAGATTAATTAATCGCTAACGCCTGGCCACCTTATCATATCAGTTCACACAAAAAAAATGCTTAGATGGCGGAACACGCAAGCAGAACATAAAAACAAACAAAACGTATCATACAGAGGGTAAACGTTTGGACTAAATTTTAACGAACCACCCCCCATCCTTAGACCCCCCCCCCTCCCCAAAACAAACACTTACCCCTCCATAAATAAATGTTAATACTGGCATATGTAGCAGTTTTCAATGGTACAGTCGTAGGAGTAATTATCTAGAATAATGATTTTGTTGTAGTTTGCGAATCCATGTATGCTCTGCGTGTCTATTTTAGAGAGAACACTGGTGGGCTCATTATTAATTAGATCAAGAAGACTATGTCTGATACACTTAAGGGCAAAGGAATATGGTTATACAAATGAAGTCACCTGGCAAACACACAACGTTGGCACAGCTTGCTTTTTGGTTGTAATCACGTCATCGCAGAGTTAACATCAGAACACCGTTGCTATAAGGGTTGGTCGCAAGCATTGAACTAATATTTTCTGGCCTATATTTAATAAAAATAAAACATTCGCCATTTGTAGGGACTAATAAACATTGGCTGCGTGTAGCATAAATTCCAAAATGGTGAGAAGTCGGGAGTGGACGATTTCACAACGTTAGGACAACGTTACCTGAAAAATCAGACATCATGAAGACAATATGTAATTGATTGTCTTTGACAATCATGCTTTTGATTATTTCATCATATACGCATTTGTTGCTCACAGAAGGGCACAATTTTAATACCAGACTAAATATCTGCCAACGTTATCTGAAAAAGTTCGGGCAACGTAAAAACAAAGAAAAGCTTACATTTTCACGTGGTCACAACGTTATCGCAGCACAGATTAAAGGTTGTATCGACGTTGTCATGACGTTTACCTGTTTGCTGGGTAAACACTGCATGGCTAGGGCCAGTATCCAGTTTCCAGGTAATAATTGTATTATTTGCACTTCTGGGTAACTTTTCTGCGTTTTTGCCATCATATGGCATATAGCATATGTACCTCTCGCCGCGTATCGTCAATTGAGCCGTCTAAAGCGACAATATACGTGCAATGGGGGATGAATACACTCTTTACTTGTTTGTCCTACAATCGACAAATGAAAAATTGAGTCAATTTGAGGATACGCTGAAATTCGCCCCACCCACACACATACATACACCTCCACCCAACTCTCCCCCATCTACTCACCCGCCCAATTGCCGACATTCTGTCCTTCCCCCCCATTTGCTTTTGGTTTCTCAAGCTACTGGTTCGGCCACATGATAAGCCAGACTTTCGGAATGTTATTGGCAACCAATGGTCAATAAATCTTATTCGATTACAAGTGATGGTTTCAGGCATTTCGACGATCGGGAACGACAAATATGGCCACGAAGGGAGATTTTACTGGGTAAAATGGGTTTAAAGAGGAACTCCCCAGCAGGCGCCGGCGACTTCAAGGTCATAACCAGCCAGTCCGCGTGTCACAGGATCGGCGGACATCTGGCCGCAGCGGGGCGCCAAGCTTCAAGGCTGTATAGCGGCCTTCATCTCCACACACATGTTGGCGGGATAAGCTCCCCATTGTTCCGGACAGGAACGCCTTGTCTCCTACGCGACCAGCCGCCGGTCAGCTGATGAACCGGGGGAGGGAGAGAGGGGGGTCCTAGCCTGGCCCCGACGGGGCCAATCAGGACATACGTCGCCATCACGTGACACCTTTCCCGGGACTTGCATCCTCCCGGGATCTCTCCCCGGCGGTCACTCGGCCTTCTGCCGGCAGCAGCGCCGCACCTCTTGCCTCTCGCCTCTGTCGGTATGGACTTAGCCGCAGCCATAAACTCGGCACTGACGACGACTCTGGACTTGGACACACATCAGGTGGTGACAAACCAACCACCGGTGACCCCAAAGGCGGTAGGCCCCAAGCGCCATACCACACCTGTAAACGCTACAATGGACGAGTTTACCCAGTGGTGCGAACGCAGCCTTCTTAGCGGACCCACTGTGGAGGCGCTCCGGAAGGAAGGCTTCGCATCCATGGCGGCCGTACAGTTGCTGACACCTGCCCTGCTTGACCGAATCGGTCGGTTACCGCTGGCTCAGGAGCTTCTCCTCAAGTCGGCACTCAACAACCTCACTGTGAATCATGCCCAGCCCCGCGTCGCACAGGCGAGCGGCCCGTGTTTGCCGCAACCGTCGGGGGGCTCCCTGCCGACCCTCGGAACCCTACAGCCGCCGGGGACCTCACACCCAGCGTCCAGCGGCCCTCAGCCGACCCCCGGGACCCTATAGCCACCCATCGCCGGGCTGTACGGGGACCTAGGACACACATCGGCACTACTCGACGAACTCATCAGGCCCTCGGCGGCCACGGCCACGGCCACGCCACACACCGACAATGGTACGTGCACCATATTATCCTCCACGTACCTCGAAAGGGGCACTAAGCAGTCGTACCTAGACATTACTGATTTCATCCCTGGTATTGCCGCCCCCGTGGACGCACAGGTCGTGTCGGATTACGGGTATGAGGGAGGACGTCTCCTCTACGAGTCCGGGCCTAAGAAACCCCGACTCACCAGCGTCACCCCCCATCAGTGGTCGGCGGCTAATGCGAGGATAATGCACGAACTAATGAAAAGCCACAAAGTACGCGGACCCCAAATCACGGAATACCTCAGCTACACTGTGAAGGTCTCGGAGCTAGCCGAATGTTTCGAGTGGACCTCGGTCCTCCAGTACGATAGGTTGTACCGGGAGCTGCAGGCCACGCAACAGTTCCCCTGGGGCACGGACTCGGCCCACATGTACAGGCTCCACCTCCAACCAAAGGTACGGCGCGAACTGCCATCCACCACGAGACGAACCCAGCCTGCTCGGCAAGGCCAGTCACGCCAAACGGCCCCGACCGACCCCAAGTCCGGCAGAGAAATCTGCCTGAACTTCAACCGGGCAGCGTGCACGAAAGCCGATAGGTGCATCTTCGCCCATGTTTGCACGGTCCCCGGCTGCCACCAGCCCCACCCTCGTTCTTCACACTCAAAAAACGCCTAGCTGCCACCAGCGAACGACCCTCGACCTTGCCCCGCACCCCTACCTCCCCCTCCACCCTTAAACTCCGGTCATGGCAGGAAGAGCTCCAGTTCGACCCGGACAGAGAATTTCTCCTTGACGGCATATCAAGCGGTTTCCGGATAACCGACAAAGACGCCGTGCTGATGCCGGCCGAGGTCGGCAATTACAGGTCGGCCACCGACATCGCGAACAGAGACCGAGTGGAGGCCCAGATCCTGACTGAGCTGGCCGAAGGTAACTACGTCGTCGCTGACAGTAAGCCGACGATTGTTAGCGCTCTCGGCGCCGTGCCTAAACGACTGTCCGATAAAATCCGCCTAATCCATGACTGCAGCATGCCTCCTGGCTGCGCGGTCAACGACTACGCTCAACCGGATTCCTTTCGCTACCAGTCAACGAGGCCGTAAGTCACGTCAAGCGCGGATACTACATGGCCAAAGTCGACCTCCACGCAGCATACAGGTCCGTCCGCATCCACCCGGACTGTCACCAGGCCGCTGGACTGAAGTGGCAATTCTCCGGCCATGACCGGCCAACATATATGCACGATACGTGTCTCCCCTTCGGTGCCTCTTGTAGCCCCGGTATCTTTAACAGGCTCACACAAGCGGTTCGTCGCATGATGGAGAGACGCGGATATATCACAATATGTTACCTGGACGACATCCTCCTCATCTGCGAAGACTACGCATCCTGCCGAGACGGCCTACTCCTCCTGATCTCATTACTCAGGGGTCTGGGATTCCAAGTTAGCTGGGCCAAGGTCGAGGGCCCCTGCCAGCGGATCACCTTCCTCGGCATCCTGATCGACTCATTGGAGCTGTCGATATCTCTGCCACCAGACAGGATCCGAGAGTTCTCGGGACTCCTCCGGGAGTTCAGCACGCGCAAGCGCGCCACCCGCCGCCAACTGCAGTCACTAGCAGGCAAGCTAAACTGGGCCTGTTACGTCGTCAGGGGGGGCCGTACGTTCATTCGCCGTGTCCTTGACGCAATGAACCGGCTACGCGCCCCCTCGCACAAGCTTCAGCTGGACGCGCAGTTCCACGCTGATATTCGCTGGTGGCTCACACACATGCAACTGTTCAACGGGAAATCCTGTTTCCCATCGCCCAGACCAGTCGCCAACGTCCTGGTCGACGCATGCGCTGCAGGGGCAGGCATGTATTGCCAGGGCGATTGGGCCTTCGTCGACTGGCACTGCGACTGGCCCCAGGCGGCCTCGCTACACATCAATTCGAAGGAGACGCTCGCCATCGTCTGCGCGGCGCGCAGATGGGCCCCCCTGTGGTGCAACCGCAACGTAGTTATATACACGGACAGCATGACAGCACAGGCCAACATAAACAAGGGCACGAGCAAGCAGGAGGCTGTCATGCCGGCCCTGCGCGATCTCTTCTGGCTGTCCGTCGCATACAACTTCGACCTCAAAGCCATCCACTACCCGGGGAGGCACAACGTGCTGGCGGATGCGATCTCCCGCCTGTCCTCCCCCGGGTCGCTCCTCCACGCCCACTCGTTATTGCGCAGTTCACTCCCCCAGCTCACCTATGGTGACTTCATGCGATCACTGCCACTGCACATGTCACCAACCGCCATCCTTCGATTATTCCCGCAGATGCTGCAATCCGTCAACGCGAGGCGCAATTGGACCAGCGGGCAGTCTTCTACCGCTCCCAGACCTTCTGCGAATCGACAAAGCAGACCTACCGAACCCACAGACGACAATACCTAGATTTCTGCACAACCTTCGGTTATCGCCCCGCCCCCGCCTCGGATCTGACACTCAGTCGCTACGCCTCCTACCTAGCAGAACGTTTAGGGTTTAACTCCATAAAGCAGTACATGAATGTTGTGCGCCTTATCCACCGCGAAGCTGGCCTCGCCAACCCCCTGGACGACAACTTTCTGCTGGCATCCACCCTTCGGGGAATAGCCAAAGTCAAAGGTAAAGAGGTAAAGCGGAAACTGCCTATCTCCCCCCCACTTCTACTTGCCCTGAAGGGCTTGTTAGACTTTGCCCAACCGTCCGATGTCATCTTCTGGGCAACATGTCTAACCCTTTTCATCGGTTTCCTGTGGAAATCGAACGTCTTAGCCCCACCCCAATCGGTTTTCAGTCCGTCGAAGCATCTGACACGCGCGCACGTCCTGATACACCCCGCCGGCCTCGGGTCGGGCCTCCTCATCAGCTTACACCACACCAAGACCCTGCAACACCGGGACAGGGTGTTATACTGCCCCATGCCCTTCCTGGGAGAACACCCGCTGTGCCCTACCACGGCTATCCTCCGGGCGTTTCGTGTATCAGCCACCGCGCCACCGCTCGGACCGGCCTTCCAGGTCCCCCTGCCGGACGGAACGTATAAACCGCTACGCTACCCCCCCTTCGTTGCTAGGCTACTGGGCCTACTCAACCAGCTCGGGCTACCGGCACAGGACTACGCCGGACACAGTTTCCGCCGTGGCAGCGCGTCCTGGGCTATGTCTCAGGGGATACCTGGCGAGGCCATTAAGTGCCTGGGAGACTGGAAGTCTCAGGCTTACCTTGCCTACATCACCATTCCGCTGGACGACAAGGTCACCACGCTGTACCAGTTCGCCAAGAATCTGCCCCGCACCCCCTGACACTACCCCCCCCCCCCCGCGTCACCCTCTACTCCCTACTACGACTCACTACTCTTCTTGGTAATTGGGAGGTAATTTGTACTATGTCAACTACATTTGTGTAGCTATAGTTAGGCACTGTTACGTAACCTTGTATTGTTATGCGCGCTGATTGTGTGCTGTTACGTAACAGTTGCTGCGGCCGGTGTAATGTTTATGACATGCTACAATAAACCGCCAGTTTATGCCAACCATACCCAGTGTCTCTCTTTAAGGGAGATTTTACTGGGTAAAATGGGTTTAAAGAGGAACTCCCCAGCAGGCGCCGGCGACTTCAAGGTCATAACCAGCCAGTCCGCGTGTCACAGGATCGGCGGACATCTGGCCGCAGCGGGGCGCCAAGCTTCAAGGCTGTATAGCGGCCTTCATCTCCACACACATGTTGGCGGGATAATCTCCCCATTGTTCCGGACAGGAACGCCTTGTCTCCTACGCGACCAGCCGCCGGTCAGCTGATGAACCGGGGGAGGGAGAGAGGGGGGTCCTAGCCTGGCCCCGACGGGGCCAATCAGAACATACGTCGCCATCACGTGACACCTTTCCCGGGACTTGCAGCCTCCCGGGATCTCTCCCCGGCGGTCACTCAGCCTTCTGCCGGCAGCAGCGCCGCACCTCTTGCCTCTCCCGCCCCCCCTCACCTGTGCCTTCACCAACTTAATTCCTTAGTTAGTTATAGATAGTAGGGAGGTACTTTGTACTATGTCAACTACATTTGTGTAGCTATAGTTAGGCACTGTTACGTAACCTTGTATTGTTATGCGCGCTGATTGTGTGCTGTTACGTAACAGTTGCTGCGGCCGGTGTAATGTTTATGACATGCTACAATAAACCGCCAGTTTATGCCAACCGTACCCAGTGTTTCTCTTTAAAAAAAGGTTATATTCTGTGCGTTTGGCTTATCTGAAAAAGGTCATGTTGCCCGTTCAACAATTTGCAAGCCACACGATCTATATTGGTATCAGTGATAAAATAATGACTTCTTTTTTAACAGCATACCTGCTGTTGACCTTTCTCCAATGACGGAGTTAACGGTTGAGACAGTCAAGGATGCAAGCGATAACGACCTGAGTGAAATCGATAATCGATAAATCGCTAAAGGTTCGTCAAAAGGTCAAATAATTGAATTATTAGTATAACTTCACCCGAGAAGACGGAGCAAATTGCTTCGCGTCGCTTGCCGCCGCCACTCAACGCTCGGTCATGGTCCTCCCCAGGTTGCCCGCCTTCCGCCTCTTCGCTCTGTTGTGCGCGGGCGGCAGCTTCGCCATTTTGTTCAGAGTGAAGTTATCAGACTCTTTCCCGGGGGGAACCACCGCGGCGGCCATGGGAACCACGCAAATGGACGCGGACAGCGCCACCAGCGACACGGCTGTGACGTCACAGATGGATACGGCGCCAAGTGCGGACAGCGTCGCCAAGGCGACTGTGACGTCAAAGGTGGAGGACACCCAACGCGCACGCGCCGCCTTTAACCCATCGCCGACACGGACCATACAAGGCGAAATGGCGACGTACTTCAAACGCGGTTCGGCCCTCGTGCTCTCAAACTCCCCAACGGAAAATGTGTCAGCATCTACGCAAAAAAAGAATACAGCGAATGCGCCTCTGAAAACTATCTTGCTATGGACTCCCTTCAGGCATAACGAGGGTTACGGCTTTGGCCTGGGTCATGAGGCGTTCGTCCGGCACGGCTGCGCAGTCAGCTCGTGCCGGACGACTCGGAACTGGGGGGAGCTTCCGGAAGCCGACGCCGTGGTATTTCACATGAAGAACGTCAGCCTGCTGAAAAACCCGCAGTGGCTCCCTCAACGGGCTCACCCTAAACAACTCATGGTGTTCTACAAATTGGAATCGCCGCTCAGGACGAAGAGCCGCGACAAAAACTTCAAGGATTTCTTCAACTTAACGATGACGTATCGACTGGATTCTGACGTCGTCATCGGTCACATCGCCTTCCGCCCGAGGCCGCCGTCGGAACCCTACGCAGCGCCCTCTACAAAGGACATGGGTGCCAAGACGAAAATGATCTTATGGCTGATTAGCAATTGTGACAAGTCCGGCACCAAGCGTTGGGAATATGGGCAGGAATTGTCGCAATATATAGATATCGACATATACGGAGCATGCGGCTTGCCGGACTGCCCCAAGACGCAGGAAGGGACGGCGTACTGCACGGATCTCGCCGAGAGGGAGTACAAATACTACTTATCCTTCGAGAACAGCGATTGCCGTGATTACGTCACAGAAAAACTGCTGCGCCCCCTGACGAGGAACATAATCCCTATCCATTTCGGGGGCGGAAGCGACTTCGCCGAGCAACTGCCCCCCAAGAGCGCCATTAATATCAAGGATTATAAGTCGCCGAAGCATCTGGCGCAATATTTGAAGTACCTAGCCGATAACGACGAGGAATATCTGAAATACTTCGAGTGGAAGAGACACTTGGTGCCCCACGGCGGGATCGGGGAGGCCAAGGAAAATGCCTTCTGTAGACTCTGCGAAATCCTTCATGACGAGAGCTACAAGGTGAGGACGGACTTTGACGTCCATAAGTGGTGGACGCAGGATGCTGAGTGCTCTACCACCGAGGAACAGAGTCGGATGCTGGGCATGTCATGATACAGATAACGCTAGCTAGTATTATTCTGACCCTATTCACCATGTGTTTTATGTGAGTGCATTTGCCGCAAAAGTCCACAATATTGCATCAATATAATACAGGGAGAAATGAGGCGAAAAATAAAAACGATACCATGTTGTGAAACCGGATTATTTTAGCATGAGATATCATTATAAAATTTATCAAAAGACGCAAGTTTCATTTGGTATGGCGAATTTATTAGCAATTCATTGAAAGAAGTCTAATTTCCTATTATTGCGACTATCACGGCAGCCATTGCTTCGTCGTCGATTTCCGGCAGTCAAGCGTTCATCTTCAATTTGAGAGAAACAGCAACCTGCACATGACATGCATACGAAATAGCTTACGCAATATCCTGAATTTGGCTTAGCAGCAGGTAACAGACAAGATATCCTGACATAGCCTTCCCTCTTTCGCTGCCGCAGTAAAGTTGTTTTACTAGGTCGTTATAGCACTACCTGTACTATTCCAAATTGTTACGTTTGTCAAGCAATATAATATCCCTTCCCGGAGACCCCCCCCCTGCTCCCCCAACCCCACCACGTGTTGTGAAATCGTGCTAGCTGTTTAGGAGCCACTTTTCCCTGTTACGTTTATTTATCATACCTCTTGTGTCTCTTATTTTTTATTTTTTTCGTGTTTCACTATTTGTTGTATTTGCTCCAACCAGACATATAATTCACATCAGAAGTCACTGTATTTACCCTTACTGAGGTGGCCCCCATGATAGCGACCGCACAGGTCCTAATGGGGGTCTCCTGATCAAGTCATGTCCTCTTCTGAATATATTATCTGATACATATTGTATTACTATACTTGATAAATAAAATAAATAACACTGATTCTGAACATTTATACATATATAATGAATATAACGTCTATCGGGTAATCTCATGCTGCCCATATGGCAAGTACTTTCTTGTGTATGACGTCACACACATTCGGACAGGGATACGGCTTTTATCTATCTGACATTGACTCATAACGCATGCGTTTCTCCCAGAGTTAGCACTCCGGCCTCGTGCCCAATCAATTTCGCAGCTTAAACAACGAAAATGTATCTCTTTTGGCCTCAACTACTATGGTCCAAAGGCCTGTCATCTAACATCCACCGTAGTTTATTCGTATTCTTTGGTTTTCGCGGCCGAAAAGCCACAAACCCTCAATTATGCGACCCTTTTATCACTCTAATACCCTTTTACAGCGTGTCTTCAAGTTCATAAGGGGGGTGTTGCAAACCACCTACCCCCCTCCCCCCTCTTTATCGGCCCCTGTGAGTCATGTGGCACGATCACGATCCAGGCTGTCAATCTTTCACTGACGTCACTGTTGCTTTTATCCAATCATGCGTTATATCGGACAAACAAGTCGGACAAACAAAGCAGCAATGTCACTTTGTTGTCAGTTTCAAGTGATGAGTACTGCTCACGTGTACCTACCATCAGCTATGATTGTCAATTTTACACGCACGATTAAGAAAAAAGACTCGAGTGTGGGCTGTGGAAAGGGTAAACGTAAAAATTCTCACAAACATAACAAACGCATCTGTCACAAACGTAAAAAATGCCTCATCACATTGATCATAAAAATTGATCGAAAGGAAAAAGAACTATCGATACGTTCGCTAATCGCAACGTGTTGCCTTCAAATTCTGAGTGTGTCACACTGAAAAGCATGTTATCTAATTGATCCGAGGAACGACTGTTGCGTCAACGCGGCCCCCATTTGGTGCCACTGTAGCCCTGTCGGCCAACCAGATACTTGCATGTAAGCGAGTGCACACGAACAGCTAAACTTTCCGATACATCAGGGATAATACTCTAGTTACATTGAACATTTCTAATACCTGATGATTTGCTGGTTGACACATCTTGATATCAAAAGTTTGAAGACAAATTACGCTTAAATTTGATGGAAAATATATTGAAAACTATGAATCTGCAAAATAATAAATATTATTATAAAGATATAACAACTTTTCCATATGATCGGACACTTTAAAAAACTCGACCGAACCATTTAGATCGTTAGGTAGAATTTGAAGGCAACGCGTTGCGATTGGCGAACGTATCGATATGAGTGAATTCCCCCATAATTACGGACCCCCTGAGCAAAGAACTGATTATTGCATCACAACGGAGTGTTTTGTAAATATACTTTGTACTCATCTTCAATTTTTATGTTTGTGGCAGAAACGTTTTTACGCTTGTGAGAATTTATTTCTTTGTTTGTGATCAGGCATTTTTTACGTTTGTGAGTGAATCATTTTTACGATTGTGATTTTTTCACGTTTGTGACAGATGCATTGGTTTGTGGCCGTTTTAACATTTGAGCTTTTCGCTTGGGCGGGGCCTAGTGTCGGAGGCTGGGTCGGTCTATTCACTCGACCAGCTCCATTTTTCATTACTCAATATAAGCTCATGTTTGCAGACTGACATGGTTACCCATCTGGGTATCGCATTTCAAGGGTCGATCGCATATATTGACTTCACCAATTCAACCTTTTCACCCGATATAGATACGAACTGTGTATATTTCCGATCGATCGCGATAATTTTTTGACATATATTCAACTGTAACAATGGATAAATCCTACGAGAGTGACTAGACGTAACGGGATTTACCCAGATCAGGGATGTGGAAGGGGTAAATGGCGACACGCAATATTATTACGAGTTGCTGGTCGTGTTAAGGTCCATCTCTTGGGGGGGAGGGGGGTATTTTATTATTAAACCACTTCCAAACATACATTTCCCAGTGGTTACTAAAGCCAATTATCAGGTGGAATTATTGAAGGTGGATAGCCCTGGCTACGAATGGCTGCGAGAAAGTTACAAATGAAATGCGGAATATCGCCGGTATTGTGGACATCAACAGTTCTTTAAAGAAACAAACTATCCGTAATTAGATGGTTTAAGGGATGTAGAATTCAAATATAATAAGGAGTGGACGTAGTAATCACCCACACAGTGACACTAGGTAGATTAAAGTGGAGGGGTTTCAAATCGCTGAGGATTTGCAGGCTGCACTCATGATACATATTTGCCACATGCACGAAAGCGAGTAGTTTAACGTACTTATACAATTGTTATAACAAGGCATTAGTTCTGCTCAGGATTGGCGTGGTTCGTGTTCTTTAAGGTACTGGTATGACGTCATCCTATTGTCTAAACGAGACATTAATTTTCAGGAATCTATTCTTTTAGCGAGCTGATAAATTTAGATTGACTCAACGAGACCAAACTATATTCCAGTTGAACAATCGTCTTTCTATGTTACGAAATCGACAATCCCGGTCAATTCCAACCATGAGCAGTAAGTGAGCTTCTCTGAAACAACACTCAACCACAACAAATGATAAACTGGAAGCTTGACGCCCGATGGAACGCTCCAACAAAACAGATATACATCGTTCTATAAATCAAGCGTAGATCACGAAATCCAATTTTAGAAACTGAAATTGAGATCATAAGTAATTCTTTTGCAAAATACATACCGACATTTCCTTATATCCGTCAGTAAGCCCACTAGAAATCATTTTTCTTCTGATGAATCCCACAAAACTCTTTTTGCAAAGCATATCCTATCTATGAAAAACGCACTTAACGAGGTGTTCCTTGTTTGAAACACCATCGCAACATCGCTGCATATCATATCCTTTTAGTATCCAATATTCCACCTTCAAATGATAGTGATCGTCGGTATAATGACACTTAATCCATGTAAAGTAGCCGACGCGCCTTGATTCGGAACACAACTTCAAACTCGTAATCTGTAGATGAACCGAACAGACTTGACGCTGTAGGATCCGACGGTTCTTCCATGTTAGAGCGAACCACTGATTCCGCTTAGCTCACTTATGACTCAAGCCTACCATTTGCTACAATGAGACATTTAGTGGGTCCAAAGAAGGAAGATGGACCGGCTTCAGTCAGCTATTGTATTGCTTTCGGAAGCTAGAGATGTAATGTACATGTTAAAAAGACTACTATTCATCCCACGGGAACAGGTGAGGCTCCCCGACCGTACTTTAAGTCAGAGAATACCCGTGTAACAGTTCATTCTTAAAAAGATATGTATTCGGCTTGCGCCTCGTACATTCCTTTTCAACAATGTACTGTTACATGAGCATTCTCCTTACCATATTGACGTACATGTAATTGAAAAATCGACACCCGACATTGGCATCCAAATTCCGATGATATGCAATTTAAAATTGTTTTTCTCGACACCCCAGCAGCGGCCCAGTTATTACAAGGGGCCTGGAAGGGGTAAATGGCGACACGCGACACGGGCATATTTGAAAAATCGACATTCGACACTGACCCCCAACATCCGACACTGAGGACCTGAAATAGCGACATCGACACATTTTGGAAATAAAACGACGCTGATTTTTGCAAAAAAGCGACACGTAACGTCGTTAAAAATCGACATTCGACACATGAGAATTTTGAAAAAGACAAACACTAGACACCCTCCTTCTAGACTCCTAATACTAAACATTAGCATTGGAAACTGAGAATTTCGATCAATGGATTCCGGACCCCGCCTCCCCCCCCCCCCTGCCCCTTGCCATACCAGACCCCAAATAACTATTTAACAGGCTCGTGTCAAGAGTGGCGCTGTGTGCCACAATGGATGCATTTTGTCGGTAGCCCGGGTATATCCCCAAGGTAAGCCGAATACACACATGGCGCATCGGTATACCGCCCGACACTTCTTTCACCCGAGTCGGGTGCGCGCCTTTACTCGGCCCCCCGGGGGGACTGGGTGGGGGGGGGGGCTTAACTAGATACAAAAATGCATAATGAGGTGCTACGGGGAGCTCCAAAATCTTACCCATCCACGTAGCAGCTGAGAACATTGCACGACATTGGCAAAATCTACTGTGACGAAAACTGAGTGCTCTGGTCACCTGAGAGCCTAACGGCGCGTGGATCGATGGTTCGAGCCCTGCTGTGGCCATGTCTGTGTGGTCGCAGGATAAAGATCCCATGTCTTTCTTCGTAAAGAGTAGGCGGGTTAACCCCGGAGACATGGCTCCACTCTCCCATCCTTATCCCATTGACGCGATATGACCAAAAGTGGTTAAAGCGTCCTGAATAACCAACCAACCCTCTCCAGCTTGAAAATTGAGCGGACCCATTGACGCACCTACTGCCCCCAAAGTAGACCCATGCAGGTACCACCCGTCCCGCCTAAGGCCATTGACGACCCATTCGGCAGTCCGATTGTGTCCCGTTCAAAACAGCACGAATATGGCGGAGAATATGGCGGATGATTGAAAAGTGACAGTCTAGGCTGGTTCCGTTGCCCCAAAATGCACCGGACATGACCAGGCGGGAAACCCGTACCGGCCTAAACAAATGACCACATTGTCATACACATCCACATGTGCCAACGTGTCATGTTCATACACATTTACATGTATACACCGTGGAAGTCATGGCCCGGTGACCAGCTGATTCACGTCAACGACACATCGAACAGCAGGCAGACTGCAGGAAGCAATAAATATCTTGACCTACGCTCCTCCGTTTTGCACCACGTCGATCGGGTCGTAAAATGTTATCGCAAACAACAGGTTTCTGGCGCTAATCCACTGCAGGTCATCCCTACGTTTTATCGATCGTATGGTGTGATGAGACGGACATGTGTGTAAGCAAAAACGGCATTGAGTGGTATATGGGCGGGGAGGTGGGCAGTGGGGCTGAATCAGTCAATCCATCAATTTGATGGAGAGGAAATGGCAATGGTCTTTTTCGTTACGTACGTTTGTTAGAACCGAAAACGTCTGACTGCCCAAAACGGGCCAGGATCATGACTTATACACCTATAACATAATGCACAGTTCGAAAGCGATTTTTGTCCAAGCAAAACACGAGCATCGAAGAGTAAATATATCCCCAGATGTGTTCCATACATTCTCCAATCTTATTATCTTAAATAAATATTGTTTTAATAGGCAGATCTAGTCCGGAGATGGTGAACAATCTCATTAAGAGCAAGTATGCCAAGGCTGTAAAGTACTGCGAACGCTTTTTCTGTGTCTAGTTACGCACCATTCCCGCACTCAAGCTCACGCCCCCGGCCCCCCCGGCCCTCACCCCCACCCCTCCAACCCTTCCCCAGCTTCTCACGAAACCTCAAGGTTGTGCGTACATCGCTATCTAAGAGCTACAAAACAAGTGTATCGCGGTTTCATATCGGCTGATTGTGTAGGATTGAAATAATAAAGTTAACTGTTAGTTTGTTCTTAGCTATGTATGACGTTTTGGGCAGTCGGACGTTTTCGACCCCAACACACGTTCAGTTGGTTGGTTGTATATTCAGGACGCTTAACTACTTTTGGTCATTTCGTGTCAATAGGAGAAGGAAGGGGCGAGTGGAACTATATCCCCGGGGGTAACCCCCTACCCTTTGCGAGGAAGGACATGGGATCTTTAGACTCTCAGGTGGCCAGTTCACTCAAGTTGAGCGCTCTAACCCAATGAGCTATCGGGGCGGTCCCAAGCGTACGTTCAGATCTAATGGAAAGATTGCTTCGACAAGAGTTTATTTATACCCCTGTGGGTGGTCTTAATTTCGCTGTGACTCGAAGGGATATACCAAAGATGAACTCACAAAGCAACAAGCAAAACACCTGAGTATCGATTAGGCCGCTTATGGGTTTAGGCATACCCAATGAATTTCGAGCAATTAACCTTTAAATCCAATGGATATCTGTCATGAGAAGGTATTTTGCCAACGAAAATGTCATCGCTACTGCAGGAGTCATCAGCACCCGATGACAACATGGAGTTACATCGAGGAATGAACGACAAAATGATGAGGCTAATTTGAACTCTCAACGCAAAAATTAAAAGGCTCCCTGAATGTAAATTGCGATATTGATTAGTTATGGAGCCTCGCTGCCCGGGCCACGGAAGTCGGGAGGTTTGATGAAGGGAGGTGGAGGGGAGGAGTGGGGGGGCGGGTATACCTGCCGCTCGATCAGTGCGCGATGTATGTTTGAGCTGGGATATTATTATAAATGTATTATTGCGGTGAAAACATGTATTAATCCAATTAAAAAGGCCGGTCGAGCAGATTGGACGACTCACCGCAAAAACTAGATTTCACTTAATTTTATGCCTTACGCACCAAGGTGTGATAAATCGCGCGTGCTGCCTCGGGTCCCACTACCGTCCCATTGTCGCAAAATGACCTATACTACACAGGTTAAAGCTTCATAAATTAAAATAGAATTGTGCTGTAGGCCGCTCTTGTACATATAAGGCCTAAACTGGGCCAAGGACCCCCCCCCCCGCCGGGATAATGAAGAATGAATAGATGAAACATGCCCGGATTCGAACCCAGGACCTTTTGTTTTGCGTCCAGTGCGCTAATCATTACAGCATAAAGCCCCCCCCCCCAGCCACATCCCCACATCCCCACCCGCCCATAAAGAGTCCTAATTAAGGACACAAAATGAATCCCTCACCACGTTGAACGGTACAGGAATCCTTGTATCCCTCCGATGCTATATAAACCTGTTCAATGTCATCAGCAATTTGCGAAAGACGAAAATCGTAATGTCCCTCTTCCCCGGCGAGTGAAGGATCATACAATTCTACTAAATGCAAGCCTTGGGACAAACATGTTGTGTCATTTCTTTCACTTGAGGCAGAGAAAGGCTAAAAAGCCCGAACGATTTGACGACATCGGATTGGCTCTTGGTTGTAAAGAAAACTGCAACCAAAAACTTTACATACACACCCCATGCAGAATCATTATCTTGATAATGAACAGTTATTGTTCATATTGACTCGCTTCACTCCGCTAAGTGTCACGATGTAATCAGTCGAGCCGAGCTGAGCTGAGCCACGACTTCGCAGCTTAACCAGGCGGCAACCCTAATTTGGAGGAGTGTCCGCGATTGACCAATCAGGAGGCGATACTCTCATTATATGCAAACCGGGAATGGCGCCTACTATTTGAGCAAAACAAGAGCGAATGATCATAGCTGCGCTTCTAGCTGCAATCATGTTTTTTTTACGGAGACAATCGTTGCAAGAGATATAACAATGTATTTGGATGTTAATTATTCATGATACACTAAGATCATGGTATACTGCGCGGCTTGGAACTGCCGCAATTCATCCGTAAATCGCGGGCCTGATATCTCGTTTCACGCGTTTCCCCTGAAAGTTACTTCCAGTTATAACGTAAGGCGGCGCCACATGAAGGGTCACAATGGGTGAGTTCGGGTATGCGAGCGGAGTAGTCGGACTCCGCGGAGTGCATAACCGAACGCGGAGATTGTGGTCCGATATGACGGTCACGTGGTACATTTTAATCCCAGACCTTACTCCCCACCCCGAGGAGGATCACGAGGATTTCCAAAATGGCGTCCAGGCCGCACAATACATTTAATATATATATAGTAGTATTGCGACCTGCAAAAAATCTGTAAATAATATTATAACAACGAAAATAAGATAATGAACGCAATACGTATCCGTTGATTTATTTTATGGCGCTATTTAACGATCTCAAAGTTTGCGCAGTCTAGCAAGTATAACATTCACGCGGACCGCGGATTTTGCGTTCGGTTAATATTGATCCGCCTATTAGCGGAAAGAGTGAGTCCGCATGCTCCAAATATCCGCGCCGATTACTCCGATCGCATATCCGAACTCACCCAATATACGTCACTTGCTCCGGCAAAATGGCGACTGCTCGACATCGATGGGGGCGGGTTGCCTTAATTTGTTTCTCCTTCTGCCGAAACAAAGCCTTAGCACTCGCCAATTTAATTTTAATATTTAATTTTAAATTTTCGGTGCAGATTGCGATTAGATTAGGTTGGACACCCACTTTAAGCCCCCCGGGGGGTGGGGTTGGATTAGATCAGAAAGTTCCAAATGAATGGCAATCTGATAGTTATCGATTGCATATATTTCTTGTGCCGCCTTTTAACGGGGGACCGTATGACATTGCCATTTGTTTGCTGCATTGATGTAATAGTAGATTTCCGGTGTACAAACATGAGCAGAACTAATGCCTTGTTATGACAATGTTATAAGAAGGTTCAAGAACTCGTTGTCATACGTTCCCCAAATAAAGCACTCCAGCTCGTTATTCAACTAGTACACAAGGACCTGCAACTCATTCCTTATATATTATCGAGACCCCACTCCGACTCCTACCTTTTAACACCTACTCAACGGCAGGAGAAGCAGAATTAAATTGGAAATGAATGTGGTATTAATGCTCCGGTACAACCTTTGCAAATATCGACCTTGCCTTGATTTAATAATGGACGCAGTACAGCAGTGTGACATACTGATATTCATATTAGAGAGAGTTGGCCAGACATCAAGCCTTATAAACATTACTTTATCACAGCATAGTGTTTAATGCATAACGTTACCGTACTCGCTTCTTGGTGTTGGTCTGCCCCCCCCCTCCACCCCACTCCACCCCCCCACCCCAGCTCCTTGGGCCACGTCGGGGCCGTTATGATTCCCCAGCAAGCGCGGCGCGTCATAATACAAACTTGTAGCGGAATTTAGTTGACGGACTATAGCTGATGCCTATAATCCACTGTTAAGAGTCATTTAGGAGACTCAGTTATGGGTTGATGAATATACTTCCGCTCTTTCGTTCGCTGGTAATATTATTGATGTTTACCGGTCAGTCGCTTGTCCCGAGGGTGACACTCCAATCATCCAACGTCTAGATTTTATACAAATACTATTTAAATCTCAAACTTTTCCCAACACTATTTGTGCTTCAGCATAAACTATTGGAAGGTCTCAACCTATTTCTGGCGACGTTAGTGTTACTGTATTATGATATATATATCTAAACAATGTAAGTGTAGGCATGCCAACCCCAAGTAACAATTAGAGCCGAGGGAAACAGTTAAATGCGTATACATCTTAGTCATCACTTTTATCACTAACAAATCTCGTGGACGAATCGCGTTGACGGCAAAATTGTCAACAAATATGAGTAAATGGAGCAAAATGATTTCCCGCGAAAATGGTTAGTTCAAGAAAAAAAGTCAACTGATATAACGTTTCTGTAGTACGTGTTGCATAATTGTTGTACACTTGCTGTGGTACTTGTTGTACAATTGTTGTACACTTGCTGTAGCAATAATGCACAATTGTTGTACACTTTCTGTAGTAGCCGTGGCACATTTGTTGTACACTTGCTTTAGTACTTGTGGCACATTTGTTGTACACTTGCTGTGGTACTTGTTGTACAATTGTTGTACACTTGCTGTAGCATTAATGCACAATTGTTGTACACTTGCTGTAGTAGCCGTGGCACATTTGTTGTACACTTGCTTTAGTACTTGTGGCACATTTGTTGTACACTTGCTGTGGTACTTGTTGTACAATTGTTGTACACTTGCTGTAGCAATAATGCACAATTGTTGTACACTTGCTGTAGTAGCCGTGGCACATTTGTTGTACACTTGCTTTAGTACTTGTGGCACATTTGTTGTACACTTGCTGTGGTACTTGTTGTACAATTGTTGTACACTTGCTGTAGCAATAATGCACAATTGTTGTACACTTGCTTTAGTACTTGTGGCACATTTGTTGTACACTTGCTGTGGTACTTGTTGCACAATTGTTGTAATTTGCTATAGCGCGGAATATGGCGCTACAGGGAACGCACGTTTGAACGCTTTATAACCGCATATTTGCTATTCCATAACTACCAGCATATTTGCCCCCCCCCCCCCGCACCCCTGTATCTATCATGGCACCGTACGAACACATGGAGCGGAGATGGTCTCAATATCATGTATTTTATTAACGGGGGACATCTGCGCATGGGGGGAAACTTCCGCATGCCACACCGGAGCAAGAATTAACTGTTTGTCATAATGCACTCGTGTTCACTGTCTATACCGATAAAATGAAACTGTCTGTCCGGCTGATTGTATCTTTGCACCCGCTGCATGCACCAGCAGCCAACTTGGATGTGTCACCAGTGTCGATGGGTGTCCGAGCATACCGCGAACGGGGCGGGGCGGTTAGTTATTAAATTAGGGCTGGCTTAATCTGTCCCACTTCAAAGGTAACCATTTACATGGAGTTCATAATATCCCCGGCATACTCCATCAGTATTGGAGTGTGCTCTGCTAAGCCATGCCACGAGGTCGATGAGTGGTTCGAAATCTGTATAGAGATCCTATGTTTTTCTTCGCAAGGTGAAGCACAACGTTGATTTTGGGCTGTAAGCACGTGATCTCAAAGTTAACATAAAGACAACGTTCTTACAACGTTTGTCGCAAATATTGAACTAATATGTTATACCCTATATTCCATAAAAACAAACCGTTGCCACGTGTAGTGACTACTAAAAAACGTTAAAAAACCTCTCTTTTTGCACGTGGTCACAACGTTATCCCAACAAAAAATAACGTTGTGTCGACATTGTCATAACGTTAACCTGTTTGTTGGATACTCCTGTTGTAGCCTGGCCCGGATACGTGTCAATGAGACGAGCGAGATATCAGGTAGATTCCATTGAGGTTTTATTTCACCTTGTTACATTCGTACATCACGACTGCCAAGTACCGATGTTAAGAGACGACTGGCAAGTGACGACTGCCCGTCGCACACAGTGACCGCGAGTGTACAGTTCCGAAAATAGGCCACTGCTCAAACTACTACTCATAGCACGGTGCTCATTGTGGTTCTACCTTATGGTTAACACTGGATCGGGATCCAAATCTATGACATCCCCCTTCTTGTAAAAAAAATTATACACTTTAGTCAACAGCTTTGAAGTTAACTAGCATTAATGCAGGACTCGGAGTATGACACAAATTATACGGTATGGGTCTGTGTTCGATGATATATCCTGTCAATAATGGCAAACTATATATATATATCCAATATTCAAAATAATATCAACATTAGAGTCAATAAGTCACTTGGATATATTATGTCCATAACGGTTGGTTGGGCGCACAACTCGACCAGAGCGAGTTTGGTAGGTCGGTGTCTCCGTACTGTCAGACGTCTCAGGTAGCTTGAACGTGACAGTCTTCCTGGGGCTGACTGGTGGTGTCTCTGTTGTTGACGATGTAGATGGGATGTCGGTGACTGACGTAGGTTTCAACGCTTGTTCTGCAGCTTGTAGTGGTAAGGCGTCGTCTGTGTTGGGAATATCCATAAGGTGACGACGGTTGCGACGATATCGACCTCCGTTGGGGGTCTCAACGACGTACGATCTGGGTTCGTCGGAGTTTCCAACGACACGTGCTGGGACCCAGCCTCCGGATGGGTCCTGCAGACGGACTTTCTGACCAGAAAGTAGGGTTGTCAAGGGTTGCGCATGTTCATCATATTTCGCTTTCTGAACTGCTTGGCGTTGAACCATGCGTTGTCTCACGTCGTCCTGAAACGAAGCGCGAATCCTCACGGGCAAGTTGGTTCGGATTCGCCGTCCCAGTAGGAGTTCCGCTGGGGATGGGATGGTGTCGTCGACTGGTGTTGAACGTAGACACAGCAAACCTAGGTATGGATCATCTCGAGATCTGTAGCTCTTCTCTAAGGAACGTTTGACTGAACGAACAGCTCGTTCCGCCATTCCGTTTGACTGCGCATACCCGGGTGAGCTAGTAACGTGGTCAATCATCCATTCTTTTGCGAATTGTTCATATGGTGCACCAGCGAACTGTGGTCCATTATCTGAGATTATCTTCTCGGGGACCCCATGTTCAGAGAAAATCTGTTTCGAGAGCTTGACTATTTGACTGCTTGTGGCGGATCCCGAAATTCTGCGTACAAAAGGAAACTTGCTGAAATAGTCCACTATCAGTAAATATTCAGATCCATTCCAGTGGAACAAGTCTGTACCGACGACCTGCCATGGACGGGTAGGGATTTCATGTGACAAGAGGGGTTCCCTTTTTTGTCGTGGCTGGAGTTCTTGGCACACTCCACACCTGGACACAACGTTCACAATGTCCTTATTGATGCAAGGCCAATAAACACAAGTCTTTGCTCGTAGCTTGGTTTTCGTCTCGCCCAAGTGTCCTTCGTGTAATCGTCGAAGAACATCGGATCGTAGGGATTCTGGTATCACAACTCTGTCCCCCATCATCACCATGCCATCCTCGATGCTCAGCTGGTCTCGTATTGACCAGTATGGTCGCAATGAGGACGATAATTCTTTCATCCGTTCCGGCCATCCAGCAATGATGATGTCACATAACCCACATAGGATGTGATCCTTGGCGGTTTCGCGCTGAAGTTCCTCGATCTTGTTATGACTGAACTGGACCAAGTCGACACGTATGTCCAGTTGGATCTGATGACGGTCTACCCCGGGAAGACGTGATAAGGCATCAGGTAAAATCATTTCGTTACCAGGGCGGTATGACAGTGTGAGGTTGTATCCCTGTAGTCGTAACAACATTCGTTGCAGTCTCGGAGGAGCTGCTGTGAGATTCTTCCCGTGTATCATACTGAGTGGACGATGGTCGCTCTCCACCGTGAAATCCATGCCATACAAGAATGTATGAAAACGCTCACACGCGTACACAACGGCCAAAAGTTCCCGCTCGATATTGGCATATCGCTTTTCGGCTTCTGTCAAAGCCTTTGATGCGTAAATGACGGGTCGGCCCTCTTGCAGTAGCACTGCGGCGAGTCCCTGCTGGCTCGCATCCACTTGAACAACGATGCGTTTCGAGGGGTCGAAATATCGCAGTGTTGTGTCGTCTACTATGCTCTGTTTTAGGCTTGCGAAATCTGCATCGTGGCTCGGAGTCCAGTTGAAATCGATGTCTTTCTTCAGGAGTTCTCTCAGGTTAGCTGATCGCTGAGAATGATGGGGTATGTATGGGCTGAGATAGTTCACAAGTCCCATAAAATGCTGTAACTCCTTAGCGCTACTTGGAGCTGGAAGGTCATGGATGGCCTTCACCTTGGCTGGATCCGGATGAGCTCCATTGCAGTCGTAGATTGTGCCGAAGAACTTAATCTGCGGAACACCAATGATGCATTTGGTGCTATTGAACACCAACCCTTCGCGACGTGCTATATCCATCAGATTCAATAGGTTCTGTTGGTGGTCAGCCTCATCTCTGCCGTAAACGATGACATCATCCGCGATGCTTACTGTACCACGACACTGTTCCAATATCATGTCCATACGTTGTTGGAACACATCCTGTGACATGATTAGTCCAAAAGGCATTCGGGTGAAACAGTATCTCCCGAAGGGGGAGTTGAACGTGGTCAAGAGTTGGCTTTCTTCATCAAGTTTGACACTCCAGTATCCATTCTTTGCGTCCAACTTGGAAAAAACCGTTGCTCCATTTAGTTCGTGTATAATCTCTTCCACTGTCGGCGTCTTATGATGTGTGCGCATAATCGCCTTATTGAGATCTTTTGGATCCAAACACATTCTGATCTGGCCTGATTCTTTCCGTGGAAATGTTATACTGGAAACCCACGGAGTCGGCTGAACAACCTTGCGAATGACACCCAATGTCTCCATTTCTGTCAGCTCCTTCTCTATCTCGTCCTTCAACTTGATGGGGCACTTCCTCACAGCATGTATGACTGGTGGTACATGTGGATTTGTTGTGATATGATAAGCTTCTTTGAATTCTCCAATGGTGTCGAACTGATCAGGATAGATTGCTTTCAAGTCCTCGATCGTGGATATCTTCTTTTGGTTTGCTTCCATTTCCAGCGCACAGTGAAGTGTTAACATGCGAAGATCTCGACAGCTAGGTAATCCTAAGATGGCTGGACCGTGAGCTTCGGCGACATGGAACACACAGTCGTTCCAAACGGTGTCCTGAAATTGACATTTCATCGTGATTGTTCCATAGTTCTTGATCACGGTGCCGTTATATGCTGTAAGCTGTGTCTTCCGGCTTTGATCAGTCATGTCTGGCAAGGGAAATCCTTCTCCGTCGAGCCATTTTGGAAACATCCGTCGAAATAGACGTAGGGGCAGCACGTTGCCTTGTGCGCCCGTGTCAACCTTGACACGAAGATCCGAAGGTAAAGTAGGACGATCCGGAAGCTGGATGTTGATTCTGGTGAAAACTTCATCCCTTGAATCCGTTCGATCAACTGCGCTAATGTTGACATTGACAGTGTCGAAAGACCAATTTTCGAAGGCATCTTCGACAGATCTGGTGTTCGATGCATCTACGGAATTTACATCTGTCTTATTTCTCGACCATGATGTTGAACGACGTCGTCTTCTGTCGACTGGACTGTCGACTTGTGTACGACCGCGACTATTACCCCGCTTCTTCGCGCGACAAACATTCTGCCAATGTCCTTTTCTGTTGCACCAATGGCAGATGGCATTCCGTGCTGGACATGATTCTTTGGCATGATATTCACGCCCACAAAATGTACAATCCACACTTTTCCTTTTGACGGTATGAACGTCAGCGTTGTATGTCTGGCCTTGTACACTGTTGAACTGTGTCATATGCTTCATACTGGCCTCATGATTTCGACCAGTGGTGATTGCTGCATCCAATGTCAATGTCTTGTCTTTTCCAAGAAGTTCTTTCTGGATCTCCGGATATCGTATTCCTGCAATTATCTGCTCTATGACCCGGTCTTCAATTTCAGCAGCATCTCGAAATTCTGCTTTCGCTGCCTGTAGTCTGCAGCGGGTGACGAAATCGTCGACACTCTCATTGGTGTGTTGCTTATACCGTTGTAGGCACAGACGGGCGAGTCGGAAATTGAACTTTTGTTCGATGTGCTGTTCAAATTTTCGCCAGATTGTATCTGCACTCGTGCGTTCATCAGCGGTTGGTGATGTCCAGGAGTTGAAAATGCGCAGACCTTCTTCACCGACAGCCAGTAGGATATGATCCACCTGTTCGTCAGCTGTCACTTTCTTGACCCGAAAGAATAACTGGGAGCGTTGCTTGAAGATCTGGAAAGCACCGATCAAGTCTGTCGCAGACCAGTCCATATGCGGCGCTCCGTTCATGGCGATTAGCAGTTTAGGCAGGCGGTAAGTTGTATGATTGTTTCACACATTCACCTTTGCAAGCACTAACGAATTGTCCATTTGCTACATATTATGCGGTTCGCTTTACCGCTGCCACCATGTTGTAGCCTGGCCCGGATACGTGTCAATGAGACGAGCGAGATATCAGGTAGATTCCATTGAGGTTTTATTTCACCTTGTTACATTCGTACATCACGACTGCCAAGTACCGATGTTAAGAGACGACTGGCAAGTGACGACTGCCCGTCGCACACAGTGACCGCGAGTGTACAGTTCCGAAAATAGGCCACTGCTCAAACTACTACTCATAGCACGGTGCTCATTGTGGTTCTACCTTATGGTTAACACTGGATCGGGATCCAAATCTATGACAACTCCCAGAGACGTGGTTCCAGCAGGCTTTGACCTTTCCCAGGTGTCTTAACCTTATAGGTGAAAGCGTCATAATTTAACCAAAAAGCCTGTCTAAACCAAAACATAGTCCATTTTTACAGTCATTGTGTAGCTCATGTCTTACTCATACCTAATGCATACTACAAGTGACTAACGTGTACGAAAAGTTGCCAAAGTTCTTCATTCGGTATTTGTCGCCTTATAATTGTGCCGGATACAGATCCTCTGTCTTTCGGCAAAGAGTAGAGGTGACTACCGCAGACATGGCTCCTCTCTACGTCGACCCTACTTAAACCAATCAACCAACCCCATCACTACGCCGCTGTTCCCTTTAGCTCTACTTGCGGAATTACGCAGTGTACACCTACTTTCCACTGACATGAACATATGTGCTACATACAGAACCACCTTGTGTGCGAAATATCAGAATGGGAGATTTGTATTTTTTCCGTCGCCCTTTATTAGAGATTGTCGAAGGTATGAAGTTATTTTCGGCTGGCATGTAGCGCCAACCACTCTCACCATAGAGGGCGTTATCAATAAAACCAGCGCCCGCACCTGCCCACAGGGACCCAGCCTAACTGTAGGGGCACTGGCCTGTTGCCAGGAGGGTTGCATAGTACGGAACCTGCTCCCCCGTCTTGCCTTATCACCTTATGTGGGCCAGATTCTGAGCAAAAAAGGCGTTTGGTTGTAACTGCTTGCAGGCGGCAGAATGCGCCCAGGAACGACAGTGATAAAGGACGTTAAAGGTTACACCGTTCGCGCGGCTAATAATTTACATTCCCAAAATGCATCACAAAAATGTCTCCCGATGAAATTTCCACATAACAGCGCGTACTAATGTCTCTAAAAGCTAAAAAAAGAACATTGATCTTTACCGGTGATTCCCGCTCTTGTTTTGCCTATTTTATTGTTACATCAAACATGCGGTATTGCTCTTTTTTGGTGTATAGAATAGTTGTGTTCTTCCCGTTTGTAAAAATACCCGACCTTTAACAGTTGGATAGGGTTACGCAACACTGCGTCGTCCGCAGTGTACGATCAGTCGCGATGCGAGCGCGCAATCTAATGCCACCAAGCAAGATGAGCATTCAAGTCCAACAGTAACCCAGACAGGCTGATGACGCCACCCTTGGTGCCATGGCAACTGACATCTGGAGATCCCCACAACGACAAGCGAAAGACGCAGTAAGAAAGGCAGCCAGGGTATCCTATAGCAATAAAACCAGTCTGATGATCTTATGGGGGTGCCGACCATCAACCAATTTTAGACCTACGGTCGCGTGTGCCAAGTGTCGGGCGAACCATAACGCTTTATGACGTCATAAAGAGGACTTTCCACTGCCCGTCCTCCCAGTGGAGACCAACGCCGCCGCCAGCTGTGCGGCAGAAGCACCCATAATGCAATGCGCGTACTCCAAGCCCCTAATGATGAGGGTGAGAACCATATAACGCTCGACACTGATGATATACGAGACAATAGTCGCCACGTCAGCTGGAAACCGGAAATAACTGAAGCTTATCGTGGGGCTGAGGATGGCGGAAGCTTCTGGTAGGGCCGAGGATGGTTGAAGCTTATGGTAGGGCTGAGGATGGCTGAAGCTTATGGTAGGGCTGAGGATGGCTGAAGCTTATGGCAGGGCCGAGAATGGTTGAAGCTTATGGTAGGGCCGAGGGTGGCGGAAGCTTATGGTAGGGCTGAGGATGGCTGAAGCTTATGGTAGGGCCGAGGATGGTTGAAGCTTATAGTGGGGCTGAGGATGGCAGAAGCTTCTGGTAGGGCCGAGGATGGCAGAAGCTTATGGTAGGGCTGAGGATGGCGGAAGCTTATAGTAGGGCTGAGGATGGTTGAAGCTTATGGTAGGGCCGAGGATGGTTGAAGCTTATGGTAGGGCCGAGGATGGTTGAAGCTTATGGTAGGGCTGAGGATGGCTGAAGCTTATGGTAAGGCTGAGGATGGTTGAAGCTTATGGTAAGGCTGAAGATGGTTGAAGCTTATGGTAGGGCCGAGGATGATTGAAGCTTATGGTAGGGCTGAGGATGGTTGAAGCTTATGGTAGGGCTGAAGATGGCAGAAGCTTATGGTAGGGCCGAGGATGGTTGAAGTTTCTGGTAGGGCTGAGGATGGTTGAAGCTTATGGTAGGGCCGAGGATGGCTGAAGCTCATGGTAGGGCTGAGGATGGTTGAAGCTCATGGTAGGGCCGAGGATGGCTGAAGCTCATGGTAGGGCCGAGGGTGGCTGAATCTTATGGTAGGGCTAAGGATGGCTGAAGCTTATGGTAGGGCTGAGGATGGTTGAAGCTGATGGTAGGGCTGAGGATGGCCGAAGCTTATGGTAGGGCTGAGGATGGTTGAAGCTTATGGTAGGGCTGAGGATGGTTGAAGCTTATGGTAGGGCCGAGGATGGCTGAAGCTTATGGTAGGGCCGAGGATGGTTGAAGCTTATGGTAGGGCTGAGGATGGTTGAAGCTTATGGTAGGGCTGAAGATGGCAGAAGCTTATGGTAGGGCCGAGGATGGCTGAAGCTTATGGTGGGGCTGAGGATGGCAGAAGCTTATGGTAGGGCCGAGGATGGTTGAAGCTCATGGTAGGGCCGAGGATGGTTGAAGCTTATGGTAGGGCTGAGGATGGCTGAAGCTTATGGTAGGGCCGAGGATGGTTGAAGCTTATGGTAGGGCTGAGGATGGCTGAAGCTTATGGTAGGGCTGAAGATGGCAGAAGCTTATGGTAGGGCCGAGGATGGCTGAAGCTTATGGTGGGGCTGAGGATGGCAGAAGCTTATGGTAGGGCCGAGGATGGTTGAAGCTCATGGTAGGGCCGAGGATGGTAGAAGCTTATGGTAGGGCTGAGGATGGCTGAAGCTTATGGTAGGGCCGAGGATGGTTGAAGCTTATGGTAGGGCTGAGGATGGCTGAAGCTTATGGTAGGGCTGAGGATGGCTGAAGCTTATGGTAGGGCTGAGGATGGTTGAAGCTTATGGTAGGGCCAAGGATGGTTGAAGCTTATGGCAGGGCCGAGGATGGTTAAAGCTTATGGTAGGGCTAAGGAATGCTGTTGCTCTGACAATCGCTGTCTTTTATGGCACTTTGCCCCGCCTGACACTTTTCTGTAACGGCCTGAAGAAAATGTATTTCAGTGAAAAAAGTTACCGATTTTGTTTTTCACTTTAGATTTTGTCAATTTTTGTCTCTTTTATTAGCCACTAAAGCGAGCGAGTGACTTGTGTTTTCAAAAAAATTGATAAGCCGCAAATGCAATCCTGCGCGATGCTAGCGTACCATGAATATGATATCACGACCAATGGGAAGCCTGGGGAAGCCACTCAGCACCGGAAACAACCGAAGGAGGGCGCCCCTCCCCCCACGCCCCCGGAGGCCTGCGCGTGTTAACGACAGCGGCACAGTATTTATATGCAGAACGCCTTGATATTGAAACCAGCTCACCATCTGGAGGGTGGAGAGGGAACGCAAGGAGGAAGAGAGGGGGGGGGGGGGGGTACTGCGGCACTAAAAGGTGGGTTTTCTGTTAGGCCATATTGTAACATCAATGAGTGGGGCCAGGATACCTCTCGGTTTATTTCCTAGAAAACAACATTTCTATGCTTTTGACAGCTTGACCCCATCCTTTGTTCTAAACAGGCATGGGTAAGGTCAGTTCAGATGTCCCATAGCAATACCTAACATCCTTCTCTCAATCTTTCTTTCTTCATTTTCCTTATTTGTTAAAATTACTGTGAAAACCAATTAATATGCAGCAAGATCATTGCAAAACACCCTCTGCCCCCCCTCCCCCAAATGCAGAAATTCAAATTGATGCGGCGAAGAAATACCGTTTACGAGACCCTTTCCAGGGAGGTTTGAAAAGCTGTCGATGAATCAGTTGTCTTCTCGACGCCCATTGGCGGAGAGCGGACTGAAGGAAACGGAAGCCTGTGACGTGGGGAAGGATTGGATGCGTGCAGCTGCCGTACTTAACGTATTGACGCAGGCACAACGCGGACTTCAGTCGGGAAAGCTTCGGGAAAGCTTTCGAGTGACTGGATTGAGTTGACCCGTTAATATTGCAGGATGACGCTCTCGAGTGGCCGCGGCAGAGGTCTTATTCTTGTTCTCAGGAGAGGCGAGACGCAAGCGCGGTACATAAAGTGTTTGGAAGGGGACTTAAAACCTGAGGGTGGGGGGGGGGGTGGCGGTGGTCGGGTGGGGGGGGGGGGTACCGATGGGGATGAAGGGTAGCGGGTCGGGTGGACTTACATTGACCATTACCAAGGCCTGACTTGTCGCCAGCCCTTGGAGCCAGCTATTTCAGTGTGGTAATATGGCAATAAGTCAGTTTATAGCTTTGTCAGGGATTATTTAGAGGGATATAAAACACTTCAGACCCGGCAAGCCCCTCCGCCCTGTTATGTGCCTCATATAGATGTCAATGGCGATTCCTTCATCCGGGTTATTACAATCGTCCCCACGTACGGCACTCTCCGCCATCAGATCGCCAACAGACGGCGCTGGTCACACCTTCTTGGCGCCAACTGAACGGCAATGTGTCTAAATTTACAGCTACTCATACAAACAAGTTTCTAAACTTGCAACCTCTATTTTCTGGAAGTATCTTGGGCATATCCTTTTGGTGTTGCTGCATAAATTTAAAAAAATAATAACGCAACTCCGATGACGTTTTACGCAATGACGCCCATGTCCCCCACACACTCAGATATGCAGCTGTGAGACTCAACAGGTGCGTGAGCTTTTACTCGTAGCCAAACATATGTATAAATTCACGCAATAAGGACTTTATTCAAGACATAAGGTCTGACATTAAATTTAACATTGCCCATTCTAACGTTTCTAGAGGGATAGAGTACTGTCTCCGCCCGCTTGAAGATTGGTTCTCTTGAGTGGTGCGCGGCCTTTAATCAACAATTGTCCTATACTCTAGAACTCTTTGCTTTAATTATTTGGGGGGCTCATACAGGTGTCTAGCAGTGACGCTATAGCAGAAGCATTATAAACCAGCATTGATATTTCAGGAGTCTCCACAGATGTGTTTATGGCGTAGCAAGTCACGCGACGTCTGTAGTTGGAACTTCTACCACCATGACACCATGGTGGCAGGCCCACACAGTGGACGTCCGGACCACCCATCCACCCATCCATCCACCCATCCCCTTCCCATTTGCCAATTGTTGTCGAATCCGGATTGCTCCTTCCCCCCCCCCCCTCCCCCCTCCCCCCTTCCCGCCGCCAGCCACCCAAAAAAAACCCTAATGAAATACGGTCTCACGCACATTATCATGTTTTCAGGATCTACGACTACGGTGAGTTTTGCGGTAACGAGCGGTGAACGAGATTTTCTGAAGCTGGGCAGCCGCTCCATCTTGGCGACGCCGTAATTACTGAACTCTTGGCATTCGCTAGGTGGCGCTCCAATGCTGACAGCTGGTGCGTTTTTCCAAGAATCTCGAAGAGTTTTTTTCCCCTGGATTAATTTGCTCCGTGTACGGTAGCCTGGTTCCCTGTAACCCACTTAAAGATCACTCCAATCTCCGACCGACTCAAGCGCAAGAAAACGGCTAACCACAATAAACAATGGGGAAGGATATTTCACAGTGTCTCTGAGTATCTGTATATCATTTAAAAAATGCAAATTGCATGAAACGATATTATGCACTAACCAGGCTAAACGGTCTTTCCCAAACCAATCGATCAAAAATTAACTTCGACATTATAATTAAATGTTACATTGAACATAATGATGACTCACCCCGTTTTCCAGTAATTTTGTGTTGTATTTGTCCTCCAGTTCCTTGATTTTGGCCTGTTCTTTCTTAATGGCCTCGTCCCAGGCTGCGGCCGTCAGATACAGCATTCCTGCAACAAGCAAGAAATACAACTCAACATTCATGCAGGACAAGTCGAAACGCTCCCAGAACGGACGTCACTGAATATCTTGAAGGGTGCCAGGTCAAATGTCCTTGGCTATATATACATTTATTAAAGCAAAAAAACAAAAAGTCATTCTTAGTTTTAGCGACAGTGGCGACAACCGGCGGCCATTTGGAGACTGCTTGACGACAGGATAAACGCCAGCCAAGGAGACCCGTGGCACTCAATGCGAAGACCCTTTCCCTATTCACCGCGATACGTTATGGCAGTCTGCGAATTCCTCGATATCTTCGAGCACTTCAGAAGGGATATCTTGATATCAAGAATTGTATTCTTGGGGCTTGATATCAAAAATTGGATTCTTAAGTCTTGATATGAGGAATAGTATTCTTGAGTCTAGATGTCAAAAATTGTATCCTTGATATCAAGAATAGTATTCTTCAGTCTTTATATCAGGTATTAGAGAATACATGTTGAGATGCCTCGCCATAGGTGTGGCTTTGTTTACAAGCCTCAGAGCCCCGTTTAAATATATTTTATAGCAGCTGACGCGGATTATGCGATAAAACAAGATACAAGCTCCAGACTAAAACCTAAAACCTGTTGAAACTCCGCATCACTCTCAGCGCAACAGCCTCATAAGATCTTAAAAGGCAACGAGCAAGAAGCAGCATTAGGAGTTATAAGGACCGGGTGTGTGCTGTGGCAGCCAGTGCTCAATGGGATTAAACGAGAAGATGGGGGTAAATTATTCAACAGTTCTGTTACGGTGTCGCAGAAGGCATTCAAAGATGGACAGAACGATATTTCAACGGTATTGCGTCTCCCGTAGGCTGAGGTTGACGAAAAGTGTAAAATTAGGGTTATTCCTTGATTTCACTATCTTGACTATTGCATGTAACGAGTCTCATTGAGAATAAGAACTGGGAATGGGGCATTAGCCGACCGCCATGATCAAGGATTTTTTTACTAATCGTAAACTGGGAATTCTAATATAATTTATAATATGTATCATTCATCGTGATCTGAAATTAAAGAAGTTTGTGATCTGGGAACACGACACCCCCCTTGCCCCCCCCCCCCCCCCCCCCAACAGTGACCATAAATCAAAATAGATTTAATTTTGACAACAAAATGACATGTCTATCCATTGCAGACATGGGCACTAACAAAGATAAAAGATTCCATTCTCTCGCCTGGGCTCCTCAGGCCCAGTGACTCGGGATTAATCAGTGACAGGGGGGATTGAGAAGACGAACCAAGCAATCAGAGGCAATTTGTATGGAGAGAACACCGGGCGGGCGGAGCTACAGCGGGATAGACAAACACAAAGGTTACCCCGAGGGCAGCTGGCGTGTTCTACCGTCTCCAACCTACTGGCGGAGATTACTGTGAGGGGAGGGTTCTGATCACCCCTGGGGCCCATGCACTCTCAGTTTGAACGGCTTTATTTGGTAAAAAAAATGCAGTCTGGGAAGCCATGCAGGCCATTGAATTAATGTATCGGTATAGTTTCCAGTTACTCAAACGCTTTTAAATAGGTCGCAACCATCATGAAAAAAAAAGCAAATTTTTGATATTAGTAATTTCTACAGTCCATGTACAAAAGCACGTCTGACGTATTTTTTCATTTCTATATTATGTCTGGGTATTTCTTTCTATATATCCTGGACGCGTCGTTGATATGCCACAGCTTGTTCCTCGTTAGCTACAGCTGAACTAGGGGAACGCGCGGGCGGAATACCACCGATGCCAAACAGATGGAAGTAACGGGCCGGTATTTTTTAGTACATCCAACGTGGCAGCATTGGTCAATCACCCGACAGGGCTGACCGTGCATTTATATAGCTGTATGGCTGCGCTAGCCTGAAGCCGACAGTCTGATGGTGCTTAAAACATGCAAATCGAATTGGCACGTCAATCTCCACTATGTTTGGGGTCCGACACACGGCTTAAATTGAAGCGCCTCCAGTCAGATCTCATCAGACAGGTTTAGGAGAGTGGAGGCGAGGGGGGCGTGGCCCGACCGAGCGACCACGTGGGTGAGTTTGGGTGTGGTTAAGCGTGAGGGGGGGGGGGGGGTGGTATCGGGGAGGGGCGGGGAGTCTGGTGTGCTGAGGGCAAAGTGAAGAGTTTGCCGCGGGCGACATCAGGGTAATATATTCAGGATAGTCAGGTGGGGTGGGGTGGGGTGGGGTGGGGTGGGGTGGGGTGCGGTGAGGTGGGGTGGGGTGGGGTCAGGTGGGGTGGGGTGGGGTGGGGTGGGGTCAGGTGGGGTGGGGTGGGGTGGGGTGCGGTGAGGTGGGGTGGGGTGGGGTGGGGTGAGGTGGGGTGGGGTGGGGTGGGGTGGGGTGGGCTGGGGTGGGGTGGGGTGCGGTGAGGTGGGGTGGGGTGGGGTGGGCTCATTGGAATCAGGGCATAGACCGATGTAGAGGAGGGTGGAGGGAAGGCGGAGCATGATGGTGAGGGAGGAATCGCGGTATCTTCATCTGAGTCAGCATGAAAAGCGGTGATGACGGGGAGGAAGGAGGAAGGGAGAGAGGGAGGGGGGGGGGGGTCGGTAGGTTTGAGACATATACCTATGAGTCCAGATGGCCGCTGTTTGGTTGGTTGAATATTCAGGACGCTTTAACCACTTTCGGTTACATCGCGTCAATGGGAGAAGGAAGGGAGAGTGGAGCCATGTCCCCGGGGGTAACCCCCTACGCTTTGCGAAGAAGGGGATGGGATGCAATATATGGGGGTAGATTACATACAGTAAAATACCATACGGTACAATACGATACGATAGATAATATCCAATGAGCCATCGCCGGTGTGACGGAACCAATGGATGAGAAGAAATGGTGGAAATGGACACGCAGATTTTCCAGCATTATGCCTCACGATGCTGTATTTTGTGACATGAATAGGGACGGGTGGGCGGATATCCCGGCACGACACCACATGGCACACAACGCCACAAAAACTAATTTACACTTGAAAGAAATAGAGAAGAGGCAAAAAAAGCAGGGGATAGGAATACTGAATGTCAATCTCTCAAGAACAAAGAGCTGGTAAATGTCAGTGGGGTAGGGCGCGCGGTCTACCCGCGGGGTTAGGTCGCCTGAGGCTTTGTGCCTATGTAACCGAGACGGCGGAGGTACATCAATGCCGCTGTATAGCCACGGCATCGACCCCATGGTTACCGCCATTTACCGCTAGACCAGCAATCAGCAGGATCAGAGATACACAGGACAGGGACAGGATCAGAGATACACAGGACAGGGACAGGATCAGAGATACACAGGACAGGGACAGGATCAGAGATACACAGGACAGGGACAGGATCAGAGATACACAGGACAGGGACAGGATCAGAGATACACAGAGGACATGGACAGGATCAGAGATACACAGAGGACATGGACAGGATCAGAGATACACAGAGGACATGGACAGGATCACAGATACACAGAGGACATGGACAGGATCAGAGATACACAGAGGACATGGACAGGATCAGAGATACACAGAGGACATGGACAGGATCAGAGATACACAGAGGACATGGACAGGATCAGAGATACACAGTGGACATGGACAGGATCAGAGATACACAGTGGACATGGACAGGATCAGAGATACACAGAGGACATGGACATGATCAGAGATACACAGAGGACATGGACAGGATCAGAGATACACAGTGGACATGGACAGGATCAGAGATACACAGAGGACATGGACAGGATCAGAGATACACAGTGGACATGGACAGGATCAGAGATACACAGATGACATGGACAGGATCAGAGATACACAGAGGACATGGACAGGATCAGAGATACACAGAGGACATGGACAGGATCACAGATACACAGAGGACATGGACAGGATCAGAGATACACAGAGGACATGGACAGGATCAGAGATACACAGAGGACATGGACAGGATCAGAGATACACAGAGGACATGGACAGGATCAGAGATACACAGAGGACATGGACAGGATCAGAGATACACATAGGACATGGACAGGATCAGAGATACACAGAGGACATGGACAGGATCAGAGATACACAGTGGACATGGACAGGATCAGAGATACACAGTAGACATGGACAGGATCAGAGATACACAGAGGACATGGACATGATCAGAGATACACAGAAGACATGGACAGGATCAGAGATACACAGAGGACATGGACAGGATCAGAGATACACAGAGGACATGGACAGGATCAGAGATACACAGAGGACATGGACAGGATCACAGATACACAGAGGACATGGACAGGATCAGAGATACACAGAGGACATGGACAGGATCAGAGATACACAGTGGACATGGACAGGATCAGAGATACACAGGACAGGGACAGGATCAGAGATACACAGAGGACATGGACAGGATCAGAGATACACAGAGGACATGGACAGGATCAGAGATACACAGAGGACATGGACAGGATCACAGATACACAGAGGACATGGACAGGATCAGAGATACACAGAGGACATGGACAGGATCACAGATACACAGAGGACATGGACAGGATCACAGATACACAGAGGACATGGACAGGATCAGAGATACACAGAGGACATGGACAGGATCAGAGATACACAGAGGACATGGACAGGATCAGAGATACACAGTGGACATGGACAGGATCAGAGATACACAGTGGACATGGACAGGATCAGAGATACACAGAGGACATGGACATGATCAGAGATACACAGAGGACATGGACAGGATCAGAGATACACAGTGGACATGGACAGGATCAGAGATACACAGAGGACATGGACAGGATCAGAGATACACAGTGGACATGGACAGGATCAGAGATACACAGATGACATGGACAGGATCAGAGATACACAGAGGACATGGACAGGATCACAGATACACAGATGACATGGGCAGGATCACAGATACACAGAGGACATGGACAGGATCAGAGATACAAAAAGGACATGGACAGGATCAGAGATACACACAGAGGACATGGACAGGATCAGAGATACACAAAGGACATGGACAGGATCAGAGATACACAGAGGACATGGACAGGATCAGAGATACACAGAGGACATGGACAGGATCAGAGATACACAGAGGACATGGACAGTATCACAGATACACAGAGGACATGAACAGGATCAGAGATACACAGAGAACATGGACAGGATCAGAGATACACAGAGGACATGGACAGGATCAGAGATACACAGTGGACATGGACAGGATCAGAGATACACAGAGGACATGGACAGGATCAGAGATACACAGAGGACATGGACAGGATCAGAGATACACAGAGGACATGGACAGGATCAGAGATATACAGAGGACATGGACAGGATCAGAGATACACAGAGGACATGGACAGGATCAGAGATACACAGAGGACATGGACAGGATCAGAGATACACAGAGGACATGAACAGGATCAGAGATACACAGAGAACATGGACAGGATCAGAGATACACAGAGGACATGGACAGGATCAGAGATACACAGTGGACATGGACAGGATCAGAGATACACAGAGGACTTGGACAGGATCAGAGATACACAGAGGACATGGACAGGATCAGAGATACACAGAGGACATGGACAGGATCAGAGATACACAGAGGACATGGACAGGATCAGAGATACACAGAGGACATGGACAGGATCAGAGATACACAGAGGACATGGACAGGATCACAGATACACAGAGGACATGGACAGTATCAGAGATACACAGAGGACATGAACAGGATCAGAGATACACAGAGGACATGGACAGGATCAGAGATACACAGTGGACATGGACAGGATCAGAGATACACAGAGGACTTGGACAGGATCAGAGATACACAAAGGACATGGACAGGATCAGAGATACACAGAGGACATGGACAGGATCAGAGATACACAGATGACATGGACAGGATCAGAGATACACAGAGGACATGGACAGGATCACAGATACACAGAGGACATGGACAGGATCAGAGATACACAGTGGACATGGACAGGATCAGAGATACACAGTGGACATGGACAGGATCACAGATACACAGTGGACATGGACAGGATCACAGATACACAGTGGACATGGACAGGATCACAGATACACAGTGGACATGGACAGGATCAGAAATACAGAGGACATGGACAGGATCAGAGATACACAGTGGACATGAACAGGATCACAGATACACAGAGGACTTGGACAGGATCAGAGATACACAGAGGACATGGACAGGATCACAGATACACAGAGGACATGGACAGGATCAGAGATACAGAGAGGACATGGACAGGATCAGAGATACACAGAGGACATGGACAGGATCAGAGATACACAGAGGACAAGGACAGGATCAGAGATACACAGAGGACATGGACAGGATCAGAGATACACAGTGGACATGGACAGGATCAGAGATACACAGAGGACATGGACAGGATCAGAGATACACAGTGGACATGGACAGGATCAGAGATACACAGAGGACATGGACAGGATCAGAGATACACAGAGGACATGAACAGGATCAGAGATACACAGAGGACATGGACAGGATCAGAGATACACAGTGGACATGGACAGGATCAGAGACACACAGAGGACATGGACAGGATCAGAGATACACAGAGGACATGGACAGGATCAGAGATACACAGAGGACATGGACAGGATCACAGATACACAGAGGACATGGACAGGATCACAGATACACAGAGGACATGGACAGGATCAGAGATACACAGTAGGCATGGACAGGATCAGAGATACACAGTGGACATGGACAGGATCAGAGATACACAGAGGACATGGACATGATCAGAGATACACAGAGGACATGGACAGGATCAGAGATACACAGTGGACATGGACAGGATCAGAGATACACAGAGGACATGGACAGGATCAGAGATACACAGTGGACATGGACAGGATCACAGATACACAGATGACATGGACAGGATCAGAGATACACAGAGGACATGGACAGGATCACAGATACACAGATGACATGGGCAGGATCACAGATACACAGTGGACATGGACAGGATCAGAGATACACAAAGGACATGGACAGGATCAGAGATACACACAGAGGACATGGACAGGATCAGAGATACACAAAGGACATGGACAGGATCAGAGATACACACAGAGGACATGGACAGGATCAGAGATACACAGAGGACATGGACAGGATCACAGATACACAAAGGAAATATAGCAGCCCAGTAATATAATACCTGGCTGCATACTTAATCATGAATTTATCTATTAGATTTTATTTAATCTTTATTTTCCTATATTAGTGTGCTTGCACCATGCGCTGTTATAAATGATGACTGTAAAATAATAATATACTTTCACCGTTAATATCATGAATGGATGAGGCTACAAAATGTGGCATAATTGACTACCGTCATCCATTTTGTTTAGACGATGATTCCACAAAATCTGCGGTAATTAATTTTTATCTTCCATTTAGTATAGGCGAAATATGCCATATATGGCTTGTCATAGATGATGACGCTACAGAATGTGTGCTTAACTGCGTTACATATATGACCCTGTTTTCAATCGCAGTTCCAATCCCGGGGTCCCAATACACCACCGTCCCAAGTACGTCGCTATGATACATTATACCAATATAGTTAAAGCTGTTCATACAGCAATTTTGATGATTTAAAAAAATCTCCTGTCCGACTGTGTTTATGTGATATATTATCATCAAAGGCAAAAAACAGCAGAGATGTCAGCATGTGGATGGCCAGGAAAAATGTTGCAGTATCATAAATTCAAATATCACTATAGAGTAGAAGTATATGCTGCCGAAGCCTCATAACCTACATTGACTTTATCTAGAACCTTAAGGGACCCCTGGGCGGCTCGAAGTGCGTCGGGGTGCAATTTGTGACTCCGGCGAGGTCAAGGTCAGCGCATTGGTCACCAAGGGAACCATTACAGGTTACAAATCGACATCCGAGTAATTCTGTAGTGAGTACAGATGGACCCGCGAGACAGTGACAGCTGGGGGTGAGGTGGTGGGGGCGAAACCGACGGGTAAATTAGGGTACATTTTCTTTCTTCTTTACCAGGAAATCGGTGGAAGATTAGGGCATAAATCAAATGGAGATGGACCCCCCAAGTGGTATGCATGGTAGTATCGTTATACTGCAAAGGTTCCACAGCTGCCCACCCACACAGTCACTATTCCTTCTGCACAACCTAAATCTGCACCCCTTCCCCCCGACACCGGTCGCAAGTTGCTCACTGGATGCGCCTGGATACTACCTCCCCAGCACCCCCACCCCTCTCCCCCGATCGCGATTTTCTTCCTGGTGCCACCCCCCCCCCCTCCCCCGCCCCCCGACCCCCGCCCCTGGATCTGCCAGGGACTGGTACCCTTATCATCGCTACGGCCACTAATACATGCACCGGTATAGATACCACTGTTACTACCAGTGCAACCCATTACCGTGGTTACAATGAAGTGCCTTTTGATGGTGTTATCTTGGTGTACATCAATAGATCGAATGAGAGGATAAAACAGACAGGACAAAGGATTGTGTGTTGACCAAACACATTATATTCATGGTGTGTCATATCAAAATTACAAGAATCACACGTCAATTGTTAGGATTACAGCTAACCCAAGTCTCGTATAACGATTGCAGGGTGTCCCCAGCTAACCCGTCTTGTATAACGACTACAGGGTGTCCCCAGCTAACTATAACGATTGCAGGGTGTCCCCAGCTAACCCAAGTCTTGTATAACGACTACAGGGTGTCCCCAGCTAACCCGTCTTGTATAACGACTACAGGGTGTCACCAGCTAACCCAAGTCTTGCATAACGACTACAGGGTGTCCCCAGCTAACCCAAGTCTTGTATAACGACTACAGGGTGTCCCCAGCTAACCCAAGTCTTGTATAACGATTGCAGGGTGTCCCCAGCTAACCCAAGTCTTGTATAACGACCACAGGGTGTCTCCAGTTAACCCAAGTCTTGTATAACAACTACAGGGTGTCACCAGCTAACCCAAGTCATGTAAAACAACTACAGGGTGTCACCAGCTAACCCAAGTCTTGTATAACGACTACAGGGTGTCCCCAGCTAACCCGTCTTTTATAACGACTACAGGGTGTCCCCAGCTAACCCAAGTCATGTATAACGACTACAGGGTGTCACCAGCAAACCCAAGTCTTGTATAACGACTACAGGGTGTCACCAGCTAACCCTTCCTGTATAACAACTACAGGGTGTCACCAGCTAACCCGTCTTGTATAACAACTACAGGGTGTCACCAGCTAACCCAAGTCTTGTATAACAACTACAGGATGTCACCAGCTAACCCAAGTCTTGTTTTAGGACTACAGGATGTCCCGAGCTAACCCAAGTCTTGTATAACGACTACACGGTGTCCCCAGCTAACCCAAGTCTTGTATAACGACTACAGGGTGTCTCCAGTTAACCCAAGTCTTGTCTAACGACTACAGTGTGTCTCCAGCTAACCCAAGTCTAGTATAACGACTACAGGGTGTCACCAGCTAACCCAAGTCTTGTATAGCGACTACAGGGTGTCCCCAGCTAACCCAAGTCTTGTATAACGAATACAGGGTGTCACCAGCTAACCCGTCTTGTATAACGACTACAGGGTGTCACCAGCTAACCCAAGTCTTGTATAACGATTGCAGGGTGTCCCCAGCTAACCCAAGTCTTGTATAACAACTACAGGGTGTCCCCAGCTAACACGTCTTGCATAACGACTACAGGGTGTCACCAGCTAACCCAAGTCTTGCATAACAACTACAGGGTGTCCCCAGCTAACCCAAGTCTTGTATAACAATTACAGGATGTCCCGAGCTAACCCAAGTCTTGTATAACAATTACAGGGTGTTCCCAGCTAACCCAAGTCTTGTATAACAACTACAGGGTGTCCCCAGCTAACTTAAGTCTTGTATAACAACTACAGGGTGTCCCCAGCTAACCCAAGTCTTGTATAACGATTACAGGGTGTCACCAGCTAACCCAAGTCTTGTATAACGATTACAGGATGTCCCGAGCTAACCCAAGTCTTGTCTAACGACTACAGTGTGTCTCCAGCTAACCCAAGTCTTGTATAACGACTACAGGGTGTCACCAGCTAACCAAAGTCTTGTATAACGACTACAGGGTGTCACCAGCTAACTAAAGTCTTGTATAACGACTACAGGGTGTCTCCAGCTAACCCAAGTCTTGTATAACAACTACAGGGTGTCCCCAGCTAACCCAAGTCTTGTATAACGATTACAGGGTGTCACCAGCTAACCCAAGTCTTGTATAACGATTACAGAATGTCCCGAGCTAACCCAAGTCTTGTCTAACGACTACAGTGTGTCTCCAGCTAACCCAAGTCTTGTATGACGACTGCAGGGTGTCACCAGCTAACCCAAGTCTTGTATAACGACTACAGGGTGTCACCAGCTAACTAAAGTCTTGTATAACGACTACAGGGTGTCCCCAGCTAACCCAAGTCTTATATAACAACTACAGGGTGTCACCATGCATCTAAGACAGGGAGCGTACCCACTGATATACACAGGGTATGCACTGATATACGCAAGAGACCGCGTATCAGTTTGCGTACAGGTCTAGGAGGAGATTTCGAGACACCCTTACAATCGATTTATAGAGGAAAACAATTGATTGGTAAGCTGATAGCTACGCTATCACCGTGGCGGTCTATGCCGGGGGGAGGGGGGGGGGGTGCAGCTGTCTGCCTCCTTGGACAGTAAACCCTGATCTATTATTAGTCTCTCTATTAGTCTCTCTGCGCTCCAATTCTCGCTGGGTAATTTCTACCGTATTCGTCTGTTTTAAAGGATTTAAAAGTCCGCTGCAGAGAGGCAATGTTTTATGCAGCGAGTGTTTTACTTCTTCTCGCCGCAATGTATATTACTTCAGAGCCCCCATCAACCATTGCGCTTCCCCCCCCCGCCCCCCACCACCTTCACCCACACCTCCACCCCTCACCTCCACCCCCCCCTCGTTCTTAATCCACCGGCGACAGCACAGACATGGCACCAAGGCGCCGTTGCCTCGTCTTGAGGGCCACCAGAATGGCTTCCCCTAGTACGTTCTAATCACGTCACCAGGCCACCCCAAACACCCCCCGTCACCACGCCCTCATCCTCGTCTTCTCACCGCCGTGGCAGCCCCAACTGTTGGCTTGGCTGGCGCACGGCGCCGGTTCTCTCCCCCTCTCCCTCTCCCCCTCTCCCTCTCCCCCTCTCGGTCGCCCGGGTCTCTGCCAGATTCGGGGCCTGCCGGGCGGTCCCCTGCACATTATAACACCGCCAGGTAGACCTGTGGCAGGCACTGCGGTGTTTCCGTCACTCAAACATTTATAATCAAACAGCTACCCCTGCCGCCGCACCCCCCACCCCGCCCTCCTACCCTGCTTCTTGCCATATACCGCTTGCCGACCCGCCACTTGTGTGTGAGCCTTCAGGCGATGGGAGGCCTTGTGAATATTTCCACCGCAACGGCATGCAATAAAGCCGGCTACGGGTGAATGGTTACAGCGATTAATAGATGGGGAGCCAGTGCCGGAATGGGGCGGGGGGAAGGGGGTAAGGGGCGGCCAGAGAGAGGGAGAGAGTGATGATGGGGTCGGGGGTAAAGGGGGTGGAGGTGGCGCAGGCGGTGGTGGTGGTGATGGAGGTGGCGCAGGCGGGTGTGGTGGAGGTGGTGGTGGCGGTGGGTGGTGGCGGGGGTGGCGGTGGCTGTAGTGCTGGTGATGGAGGTGGCGCAGGCGGTGGTGGTGGTGATGGAGGTGGTGGGGGTGGCGGTGATGGCGGTGGTGGTGGTGGTGGCAGTGGTGGTGCCTGCTTAAATAACAGAATTGGTGTTTTAGGCCGCTTTTGTGCACACAGGGGCTAAACTGGACGCAGGAACCTGCCGGGATGATAAGTGGATGAAACAGGCCCCAGATGGGGTGTCCGGGGCCGGATGTGAACCCACAACCTATTGCCTAGTGCTCTAACCACCACCCAAGGGAGCCCCCCCCCCACCCCCTTGTCTGCAGTTATGTGGTGACTGGTGCCACCGCTGGTAAGAACCAATGGCGAACATTAACGGAAACCGGAAACGCCACCATAACCCCACCACTATGGCCACCGCCCTCACCAGCACCAGGCACCACTATCTGCAGACCCCGCCGGCACCAGGCATCACAATCAGGCCACTATCTGCAAGATTCATCAACCCCATACACTGTTCTTTCGCCCAATCTGTACTGCCCTCCAGCCCAGAAACACGGAGCAAAACTCAGGCCTGCGTTTCTTCTAGACAACTCCATAATTCTCTACTTGCCCTCGATTCAATACCCCTTCTATCGCCTTAGTCGCCGTCGCCTTAGTCGCCGACCCCCGTCACCCCCCCCCCCCCAACACTAGCTGCTCTGCCCGGCTACCCCTTCCCCCACCCATCCTCCCCACTCCTGGCACACTGGCTCACTCCACTCACAGCATCACCCTTCAAATCAATGTTTATTAAGCTTCAATATTGCCAGGCTTTTTTTTCCGCCGCCTCAGAGATATCTTTTTGCTCGGTGAGCCGCAGATAACATAGTACGGACCGTCACCGGCACGTTGGGATGACGTTGCCGGCATCGACCCTCACCCCACCCCTCTCCACCCCCACTCAAATTGCCTGGCCACCCTTCCGACCATCCCCTGATCCTTCCCGTCATGCTCTCTACCGGTGTCACGTGACTTAAGAATGCGGCTGCAAGGTATCTCCATTCATCGTCTGTCGCGCTTTCCTATAACTATTTGCCCGTCAAGCACTCTGAATCTATCTGAGACTCCATCTCAAGGGGTGGGGGGGGGGGCTTTTCTTAAAGGTTTGGTTCGAGTATATAACCCTATTCAAACGATTGTTTTGAATTATTAACGCCTTAATCTATACAATCTTGTTCTAATATTCCGCTTATGACATTGAATGCGTGTCACGAGATTGACAATGTTATGTTGCTTGGCCTTTTTCGTTGAAGAGTTGTTTGCAATGCACCACGGCAAGCCGCATTAAACAAATGTTTAATTAGTATTTAATGTTTTCCTACTCATGGATCCCAGGCCGACATAGGACTTAAGGTAATCAAATAACTCGAGTTGGCAGTTTTATTAATTGTTCCGGATGTTGGCCCATGTGTGCATAAGTGTGGCACAAAACACCAACCTATCGATCAAATTGACAAGCTCCCAGTTTTATTTATTTGATTACTTTATTGCTTGCTCTCATTATCACTATCGCCTTAATCCTGTAAACGAAAAATGATTGCATTTCAATTTTCTCCATTTTTGCATTGCGCTAAACGCCGCTCCCCACACTCGTCTCTCTCCCCCACTCCACCCCATCCCTAATGGAGTAACAGTAATTGCCTCAAAACCGAACTCGACCCCCCCCCCCTCCCACCCCGTCCCAGTCCCCGTGCTCTTCCGCGATTCGTGGACACACGGAAATGGTTTCACGGCAGGTTTACTCATGTGGATTTCATCCTAAATC